>CAUYPK010009703.1:0-40347 GCA_963574355.1 Loris lydekkerianus
CCTACACTAGTACAGCCAGTTACAAACATCTGACTTATTTATACCTACAATTATGAAATGAAGCTATTAAAGGTAATAATTATGCATTTTACAAGGGTACATGTTAAATTTACTAAGTGTAGAGTATAAATGTCTGAACACGATAAGAAAATGCAGAGAAGCCTATGTTAACCAGTTTTATGAAAATATTTCAAATAGCATATAAAATCAGCAACTTGTATCCCATGATTGCATTAATATACACACCTGATTTAACAAAAAAAGAAAAAGGATGTCCAAGCTTACTTCATCCCATCTCTGCTCAAATCTACCTTCCCAAGAGGCCTTCCCTGACCATTCCATCCTGTCTAAAACAGTACCCCAGATTCTCCAAACCACTATATGTCCTTACCATACTTTTTCCTTACACATAAATCCCTGAGAACTAGCTGGGCATTGTCTGTTTCCTGCATGAGAATGTCAGCTCCATGAAAGCTGAGGAAGAGCCTTTTTTTTTTTTTTTTTTTTTTTTTTGAGATAGAATCTCACTTTGTCACCCTTGGTGGAGTGCTATGACATCATAGCTCACAGCAACCTCAAACTGTTGGGCTCAAGTGATTCTTTTGTCTGAGTTTCCCAAGTAGCTGGGACTATGGGCGCCGACCACACCACTTGGCTATTTTTAGAGATGAAGTCTGGCTCTGGCTCAGGCTGGTCTCCAACCTGTGAGCTAAGGCAATTCATCCGCCTTTGCCTCCCAGAGTGTTGGGATTACAGACATGAGCCATCTTGCCTGGCCAAGAGCAGAGCTTTTTAATCTCATTTCTTCACTGCTGTACCCTAGTTCCTAGAACAGGGCCTGGTAGTTGGTACTCGGTTAAATACTTGTTGAGTAACTGAATGCATGCAAAGGTACTATTATCAACCCCATGTAGATTAAACTGATCCACAGAACCTGTTGGAGCACCCAAATGCTGGCATCCTTCTGCCCACCAGATAATAGTAGAATGCAATGTAGTCTGGTGTCCACAGTGTTTTAGGAAAACATCCCAGGGCCTAGGCCATATTGCATCAGTGTCCTAGAGGCCTGTGCACAAATCTAACCCTTTCCTCCCCTTGCCTTCCAGCTTTGAGCAGGTGTGCAGTGACAGCACCATCCCTGAGTCAGCACTGAGGTACAGGGAGAACGCCCAGAGTACCCACTGGACACACACACTTCTTCCTTTCATGCCCTACACAGCAGACAATCTGAGTCACGTTTCAAAAAGCCCTCAGAAAGTGGCATGACTTAAGTTTGTCCTCCACGGTGGTAGTCAAGCATACTCTTATGTTGACACTTCCTGCCCTCAGCTCATTCTCCCCAGGGCATTTTCCAAACACACAAGTTGTCTCTACCTTTCTTTCTGGTTGGGACATAGTCTCCATGTTCAAAGCTACGTGTAGAGAACACAGAGCACGCACCCTCCTCCCCATCTTGCAGACTTCCTCCAGCTAGGAGTGCTGAGGACATCAGGAAATCCTCCCTCCCTGTTATAAGCAGTATACCCTGGGACCGCAGGTGGTGGTACAAATTTTGTTGTTTTTTTTTTGCAGTTTTTGGCCGGGGCTGGGTTTGAACCCGCCACCTCCAGCATACATTGAGCCACAAGCGCCACCACCCAGAGTCTCACTTATTAATGCTCAGTAGAGTGCTATGGCATTACAGCTCACAGCAACCTCCAAATCCTTGGGCCTAGGCAATTCTCTTGCCTCAGGCTCCTGTAGTTGGGACTACAGGCGCCCACAACACCCAGCTATTTTTTTGTTGCAGTTTGGCTGGGGCTGGGTTTGAACCTGCCACCCTTGGTATATGGGGCCAGCGCCCTCCCCACTGAGCCACAGGCACTGCCCAATTTTTTTTTGAGACAGTATCACCTGGTCACTCTTGGTAGAGTGCTGTGGTGTCAGCTTATAACAACCTCAAATTCCTGGGCTTAAGCGATTCTCTTGCCTCAGCCTCCCAAGTACCTGGGACTATAGGCACCTGCCACAATGCCCCATTATTTTTTGTTGTTGTTGCAGTTGTCATTGTTGTTTAGCAGGCCCAGGCTGGGTTCAAACCTACCAGCCCCAGTGTATGTGGCTGGTGCCCTACCCACTGAGCTACAGGAGCCACCAGTTCACATGAATTTTAATTATAACACAGGCAAGGAAAGAGGGTTAAAAAATATTTAATTTAACTGGTACTAGATGCTGGCTGAAATAAGAGAGACTAGGACAGGAGGGGTAGTGGGAGAGTGAGTGAAAGTCACACTGGCTCAGTATTTTTTCTTTTCCCAGAGTTTTACTCTGTCACCCTGGGGTTGAGTGCCATGGCATCATAATAGCTCACAGGATTCTCAAACTCGGGCTCAAGTGATCCTCCTGCCTCAGCCTCCCAAGTAGCTGGTACTACAGGCACCTGCCACAATGTCTATATATTTTTTCTATTTTCTTGAACGACTAAGCTCAAATGATCCACCCGCCTCAGACTTCCAGAACGCTAGGATTATATAGCATGAGCCACCAAGCTTCGTGTGGCTCAAAATATTTCAATTTGTGAATAATCAGCAGGGCCTGGTAACTGCAAGCAACGTGTGTACACACCTGGTATGGATTATCTCATCTACTACTCACAACCGCTCTACTAAAGCACTATCATCACCCAGTTTACTTTTTATTTTATTTATTTTGAGACAGTCTCACTTTGTTGCCTTCTGTACAGTGCTGTAGTGTCACAGCTCACAGCAACCTCAAACTCTTGGGCTTAAGCTATTCTCTTGCCTCAACCTCCCAAGTAGCTGGGACTACAGATGCCCGCCACAATTCCTGGCTACTTTTTAGAGACAAGGTCACGCTCTTGCTCAGGCTGGTCTCAAATCTGTGAGCTCAGACAATCCATGCACCTCAGCCTCCCAGAGTGCTAGCATTAGAGGCATGAGCCACCACGTTTGGCCCTTATTTTTTTAGAGATGGGGTCTCACTCTGTCACCCAGTTAGAATGCAGTGACATGACCATAGCCTTGAATTCCTATGCTCAAGCAATCTTCCTCCTGCCTCAGCCCACTGAGTAACTGGAAATATAGGTGAGTACCACCACACTTGGCTAGTTTTTTTCAGGTTTTTAGAGACTGAGTCTTGCTATGTTGCCCAGGCTGGTCTCAAACTCCTGGCTTTAAGTGACCCTCCTGCATCAGCTTCCTGAGTTGCTGCAATTATAGGCATGAGCCACCATGCTCTGCTTGTCGCACCCCATTTTAGAGATGAGGATGTTGAGGCAGAGGTAGCCCGCCTGGGGTTCATGTCACTTCCACTTGAGAGCCTACATGGGAGTGCCTCATTCACCCCTCAAACCTAGCCTATGAGGTAGGAGCTAGTATAAATGTAGAAACTGAGGCACTGAGAGGTGAAGTAATTTGGCCAGAATCACAAGCCAGGGAGGAAGTGGTAGAACTTGGATTTGAACCCAGACAATCTGGAACTTACAGTCTTAAATACGATACAATGGTGCCAGTCAATTCAGGTGCTGGGAGATATGTGGTTATTTAAATTAATTTTAAAATTAATTAAATTGGGTGGTGCCTGTGGCTCAAAGGAGTAGGGTGCTGGCCCCGTATACAGGAGGTGGTGGGTTCAAACCTGGCCCCAGCCAAAAACTGCAAAAAATTTAAAAATAAATAAATAAATAAATAAATAAATAAAAATTAATTAAATTAAAATTCAGCTTCTCATTTACATTAGCTGTATTTCAAGTGCTCAGTAGCCACTGGCTACTGTAGTGGATGGTGCAGGTATCGAACATAGCCCAAACATCACATAAAGTTCCAGCAAAAGCCAGGTGTGGTTGCTCAGCCTATAATCCAAGCATTCTGCTAGGCCAAGGCAGGAGGACCCCTGGAGCTCAAGAGTATGAGACCAGCCTGAACAAGAGCGAGACCTCGTCTCCACTTAAAACAGAAAAACTAGCCAGGCATTGTGGTGGGAACCTGTAGTCCCAGCTACTCAGGAGGCTGAAGCAGGAGAATCACTTGAACCTATGAGTTTGAGGTTGCTGTGAGCTAGGCTGATGCCACAGTGCTCTAGCCTGGGCAATGGAGCACGACTTTGTCTCAAAAAAAGAAAACAACAACAACAACAACAACAAAAAAACACACTACCCAGCTGCCATCCTCTCTTCTCCAACACAGGGAATCTGGGGTCAGAGAGAGGTGGACTGTTTGTAGATTACACAGGAGGACACAGCTGAATAGGGACCCAGGTTTTTAGATTCTCGGACCAGGGTTAAAAACTAACCCTGATCTAATAAAGCACCCACTCTATACTCTGCAGGCGATCAGCAGACCTCTCCCCGATGCCCCCATCTGGAGATTCTCCGGACACAGCAGTTATGGCATCTGGGATGCAATTTATTGGACATGTGGCTGCCCAAGCCTTGGTCTGGGAGCACTGGGGCCTGGGGCTCTGGACCCAGGCACTGAGTTTGAGGAGGCTCAGAGGTCAGGGCTGTTTGGAGCGAGGCCACAAGCGGCTGGTGAGAGAGCTGAAGAAGAGGTTTTGCTTGTTGGACTTGGAGAGCTCGGCCATGCGCTGTTGTTCCTCCTGGGGTTGGGGTTAGAAGTAGGACATGGATGGTCAGCCTGGGGAGGGCAAAGCCTCCTCCTAAACCCGCAGGTTCCCAGCCCTCAGTCGAGGGATCACCTTTCCTTTGGACTTCTGTCCAGCTTAGACCCCTTCCCCCCAGCTCAGGCACTGGTAAGAACCAACTCTGGATCACAGAAGTATAGGATCAGATGTTTGGGGGAATTCCATACGCAAATCCTAGGCCCTGAGGGCCTTTAGCCCTAAACCTCGGACATCAAACTTTGATAATCCCCTTTCCTTGATCCCAAGGGCCCCTTCCTGAACCTCGGTATCCTATCCCAGACCCTATTACCTAAATCTGGATGCAAGTGTGAGACCCTAGATCCAAACCTCATGGCCCTCTTCCCCAGACTGCACCATCCTACTCCCTGGGCCCGAAGTGCCTAGCCCTGAGTCCCATGAACCCTGTCTGGATGCTGGAGACTCCCAAGCCCAAATCTCCAAGGACCCCCTCTGGGCACTCAGAGGCTCCAGCCTGACCCTTCAAGAACATGATCCAGAATCTGCTTAACTTCAGCCTAGACCCCCTGGGGATCTCTTTCCCAGAAGCAATCAGTCTCTTAGCCCCACTTCCCAATTATCAGGGTCCCATCAAAACCATCAGAACTCCTCCCCCACACCCTTATGTCAAGTTCCCAGCAGTCACTTGACCTAATCTTTCCATATGTAAACCCACAGTCCACCTCCACAAGGTACCTCCAAGACCTTCTCAAGGCCCTCAAAGGTGACCCCTATCCCAGACCTATCTCAAACTCTTCCCATTTCCTGCCTCCTGTTCTCAGAGTAGGCTATAGGATCAACTCACCCCCATCACAATAGTTGCTCTACAAGGCAGGCTGCATTACCTTCCCCTGGTTAAGACAGACATTGAGGCAATAAAGACAAAGTGTTTGCTCAAGGTCAAACAGCCCAGCAGGGAGACAGGCTGCTCCTGGGATCCTCCTTCAGGAGACTAAAAACTAAAATTCTGTCTGGGGTCTGGGCACCGACCTGCTCCAGCAGGCTTTGACGCTGCTTGAAGGCCGCCAGCGGGTCATCCTCTAGGGCATAGTGCTCCAGCACGGTCCGGACATCCTCCACGCCATTTAGTGCGATTGCTGTGGGCATAATGAATGGCCGGTCAGCCAGGCTTCTGAAGGCCAGAGGGAGCTAGGGCCCACAAGGTCAGGTCAGAACTGGGGGTGAGGGTGGCACCTGTGGCTCAAAGGGGTAAGGCGCTGGCCCCATATGCTGGAGGTGGTGGGTTCAATCCCAGCCCCTGCCACAAACTGCAAAAAAAAATAAAAATAAAATGCAGAACTGGGGGTGGGGGGTGTCATCTAAAATGCTTCACTCAAAAAAATAAATAAATAACATGCTTCTCAATGCTCTGAAAAGGGTCTCCTGAACTTTCCCGAGTATTCCCTAAACAGTCCAGAGGAGCATCACAAACATTCTAAGAAGCTCTTAAAGATTCCAAGATGCTCAAGGACCTCCAGTACTCAATTGCCCAGCTTTACATGAAAAGGATGCTAGACTGCGGGTGGCACCTGTAGCTCAGTGAGTAGGGTGCCAGCCGCATATACCAAGGGTTGAGGGTTTGAACCTGGCCCTAGCCAAACTGCAACAAAAAAATAGCTGGGCGTTGTGGTGGGTGCCTGTAGTCCCAGCTTCTTGGGAAGCTGAGGCAGGAGAATCGCCTAAGCCCAAGAGCTGGAGGTTGCTGTAAGCTATGACACCATGGCATTCTACCCAAGGCGACAAAGTAAGACTCTGTCTATAAAAAAAAAAAAAAAGAAAAAGATGCTAGACTACTTGGAAGGCTGAGGCAAGAGGATCACACTTGAGCCCAAGAGTTTAAAATTGCTGTGAAGCTTTCTACCCAGGGCACAGAGTGATACTCTGTTGCCCCCACCCCCTGCAAAAAAAAAAGAAAAAAAAAAAAAAAAAAAGAACAAAAACAAAGCTAGAAATACGCATCTATCATTCTTCTTGAGGGTCTGGGGCTCTGGGGTCAGAGGTCAGCCTCACTCTTAAGGAAGGCAGACAGATCCAGCAAGACCCGGTCATCAGAGTTGCCATCCCAAGGCCGCAGGGCAACACCATTATAGGGCTGTAGGCTGAAGGCTTCCTTTTTGCAATCCACAACTACTACTCGAGCCGGATCCCGATTCAGACATGATATGTCCTGTAAGTATATGATAGGTCAGAATAACATGTGTGCCTCTCTTGTCCCCACCCCAAGAATATGCAGAGGGAGACCACACACATGAGGATTGCCATAGCAGGGCCTCCTAAAGACCAGGCTTGGATGATGGTATTAAATGTCTTAGGGAGCTGGAGAGCTAATCACACTGATACCTAGACCCAGAGACCAGCACACAGAGGTTGATTTGAAGGTTCTCTGGGGAGGGTGGTGAGCACTCGCATGTTTAACCACTGCCCCAGGTGACTATGACATATTGCAGGTTTAAGAACCTCTCACCCAGGTAAACAGGTGCAGACAGATGTGCAGCAACACCCAGGGAGCCACACAAGGACAGCCAGCCACAGACCCATGGACTCCTGAATCCCCCGCAAACAACATAAAGCACCAGATCCACCAAGACACAGACAGAAACCAATGGGCACCCAGACCCACAGATACTGCAAGTCAGACCCACATACCCTTGAACAGACCAATGGCCATGGGAACAGCCCAGTTCATATCAACCCCAAACAGTATCACATGGACGATTATAATTATACACGGTCCCAGAAACATTCAGTACAGAGAGACAAAAAACTCACTTCCAAATGCTTTGTCCCTACTACTCACCCCCAACTGTCTTTAGGGAGAACCTATTTCTCCCCACTCTTGCCCCTAGATTCTGGGGAAAGGAAAGGGTCATAGCTCAACCCTCTTTCCCTCAGGCAGTGCCAGCCTCCCTAAATCCCAGAGGATCTCATGACCCCCACATGGTACCTTAACATGGTGCCCATCCATGTATCTCGTGGCGTCCCGAAAGAGGCGGTAGGAGATGAAGCCATGGGGGTCCACACTGTCTATGAGTGGAAATGCAGTCTGGGGCAGGGAAGGGAGAGAGAAAAGGTCAGACCAAACTCTGGCCCTCTGGATTTTCCATGCCTCCTGCCATGCCGTCTTTCCTCTGCCCCAGAGCCTCACCATGCCAGTCTCTGAAGTAAAGATGACAATTTCATACAAAGGGGCAAGCTGCTGGAACAAGGTCTCGATGCCTGGGCGTTTCTTAAACCTCCAGCCTGTGGCCAGCTGAGAAGACAGTGAAGACTGTGAAATGCTGAGACCTAGAGGCCTCAGAGTCCCCAAGAGGGCAGAGACCTAGTCTGAGGAATTCCAGAACCAGCGTTCTCCCCACGTCTTGTGGTTCTTGGGGGTTCAGGAGTTCATGGGCTGTGACTGAGGGTCTAGGTCCCAGAACAAGAGCTAACTCCTTTGTAGCACTTACTGCGTGCCAGGACACTTCTACAACAACCCTACAGAGTGGGTGTTATCCTTATTGCCTTCTCCCAGTTGAGGACAGCGAGGCAATGACAGGTGATACCTGCTCACCAAGATCACATAGCTGGGTGGTACCTGTGGCTCAGTGAGTATGGCACCAGCCCCAAATACCAAGGGTGGCAGGTTCAAATCCGGCCCTGGCCAAACTGCAACAAAAAAATAGCCAGGTGTTGTGGCAGGTGCCTCAGGCCCCAGCTTCTCGGGAGGCTGAGGCAAGAGAATCACCTAAGCCCAAGAACTGGAGGTTGCTGTGAAATGTGACACCATAGCACTCTACCGAGGGCAACAAAGTGAGACTCTGTCTCTAACAAAAAAACAACAACAAAAAAACAAGATCACATAGCAGAACTGGGGATGAAGCCCCACATCACAACCCAGCCACCCAGGTCCATCCCCAACCCGCTGCCTTCCCCAGGACACACCGACCACTCAGGGTGCAAGAGGACACCAGTGAGTTCCAAGACAAGAGTATAGGGTGGTTGGTAGTACGGCTCCTGCAGAGGGTCTGGGAGAAGGCAAGGGCTGGTAGGCTCGATGATCATCTGTGGGAGAGAGACGGGATGGGGGACACTTAGATAAGGAGGCTGGGAGCTAGAAAGGGAGGGATGGGGACTGGGCCCAGGGCTCCTGCTCACCTGTCTATAATCTTTGAAATATTTGTATGTCCGGCGCAACTGCTGTACCAGAATTGGATCTAGGAGAACACCAGGCACAAAGGGATTCCAAGATAAGCCCCTGCTCACCTCCCAATCAAACCAGGGGTTTATCATCTACTAGGTACAAACAGGTCTGCAAACTACCTGGTATGAACCAGCTCATTTCTAGGTCCAAAGGTAGAAGACAATGATATACCACCAGAGAATAACAGAGATATTTATTTCCCTGCCCCATGTTAAGCTAAATATCTATTTAATCTACATACCACCCAGGTATAAAATGAAATGATACATCAGCTCACTTAAAACCCACTTTCATACAAATGTACTGACATTTTGTCAATATATTTAGTCCTTTTTGAACCACTAGGCTTCCAGATCTGCTCACTTTAGGCCAGTATGCTAAGTCTAACTGAACTATGATGAATATATAAACACTCCTGTTTACTTTAAACCAAGGGCTCAAGGCTGGGTGTGGTGGCTCACACCTGTAATCCTAGCACTCTGGGAGGCCAAGGCAGGTGGATTGCTTGAGCTCAGGACTTTGAGACCTGCCTGTGTAGGAGCGAGATCCAGTGTTTACTACAAATAGAAATACTAGTCAGGCATCGTGGTGGGCACCTAGTAGTCCCATCTACTTGGGAGGCTGAGGCAGGAAGATTGCTTAAGTTTAAGAGTTTGAGGTTGCTGTGAGCTATGATGATGCCACAGCACTCTACCCAGGGCGACAAAGTTAACACTCTGTCTATAAGTAAACAAACCAAGTGTTCTCAATCAAGAACAATTTCATCTCCCATATTTGCAAATATACATATTTATACACACACATTTTTTGAGATGGGTTCTTGCTATGTTGTCCAGGCTGGCCTCAAACTCCTGGTCTCAAGAGATCCTCCCACCTCAGCCTTCTGGAGATATTGTTGATTGTTGCAATAGTGACATCTAGTGGGAATATGCCCAGGATGCTGCTAGGCATCCTACAATGAACAGGGCAGTCCCCTGCAACAAAGAATTAATCTTGTCCAAATTATTAAGAGGGCTAACAGTGAAAAACTCTATTTTAAATGAATATACTGAATCCGGTTTGAAATAGCAAACTTACACAACTGCCTGCCTACTTCAAAACAGTATTTTTAGTCCAGTTCTATATATGGACCCGCCTCTTAAAAACCACAATATTAAAACCAGTTACTGCCCACATAAGAGTGACAGAATACACAGAAAGCTAAGCTAGTAAACTTATACACTTTAAACCTGCATTTTTATCTCCCTGATGTAAATCACTATTTTGATTTACACCAGTATGAGTCTACATCTGTCTAGTTAAAACAGGACTTACCCACCTGCCAGTTTAAAACAATCAAGGCAGTTAATCATGTTAACATGATTAACATGCCTTTTTACAAATTTCCCCAATGCAAATAGGTAGCTTTCTGGCACCACTAATTTTATTTTTGTCTTAGGAAGGGCACCAGGTGTAATAGAATTGACAATTACTCTCTAGTATCCAATTTGTCAAAAACTCCCCCACCAAAAGCTGGTTAATCAAAGGGGAAGGGAGGAAGGAGGCATTGTTTTGGAAATGAGGAGCCGGATGGGGTAGGGGCAACAAAAAAGAGGCTGTGGTAAAGAGGAGGGGGTTAGGGCCTGCAGCTGCTCAATCTAAGGCACAGTACAGGAAGCCATGTGTCTGGAAATAGGCTTCCCTGTCTCCCCAAGCCCTCCCATGCTGGGCTCCCCTCCCCCATCTGTCCCTGACCATCTGCTTCAGGGCCTGAGGGGGCTGGGGCTTTGTAATGCCCCTCCTCCAAAAGCTATCCAGCTGCTGGCCCCTCATGGAAGAAAGGGCTAGGGACATCAGATGGAGAGGGAGACCTCCCTACAAATGGCAGAGTTGGGAGGTCAGGAGACTCCAGACTTGTGCTTAATTTACTCACCATTGTCGAACTCATCAGGAATCTGGGAGGTAGAGAGAAAAACGAAAGGTTTGAGATGGCAAAGGCAAAAAACCCCATCATACCGCAAAAAGGAATCTCTAGGGCCCCTCAAGAGGAGCAGAAAAAGGATCCCTGGGAGGGGCAGATTCACTCCAGACCAGAAATGAACCTGAACAGACAAAAAGAGACCCCTCTCTCATACCCATGGGCTAGGACTCTTGGCAAGGGCTCAGTCTTTTTCCCCCTCACCTTGGCACCACTTTCATCCACAGGGTTGTTTCCTGTAAGGGAGACAGGGATGAATGAGAGGGACTGGGGCCCAGTTTCCTGGGTCTTGAGACTGGAAAGGGGACAGAAAGTCTGGATTCCTGGGTCTGTGGGAAGAGAACTAAAGGCAGACTCTTGGATTCGAGGGTGGGGTGGGGGTTGGGAGTTAGGATTCCTGGGTCTTTGAGTAAAAAGGGGCTGGGGCAGTGGTTCTCAACCTTCCTAATGCCATGGCCCTTTAATACAGTTCCTGTGGGTTGCAACCCACAGGTTGAGACCTGCTGGGCTGGGGTAAGGTCTTCTGGATCTCTGAGGAATAAAGGAACTAGGGAAAAGGCTGGACCATTTGGTGATGAGGGAAGACAAAGCTTAGGAGGCTGGCCCAGGTCTATCCTTCTTTATCTTCCCCTCTGCCCCATTCCTGGTTGGTACAGGAACAACCAGAAAGTGTAGAACTTTAAGCAGAAGAAGAGAGACAGGAGGTTTCCCCAGCTTCCAAAATAGGTGTCCTAGTTTGTTGCCCTATTGAGGAAAAGCCAGGCCAGAAACAGAAGCGCTTAGGAAGTCTGAGGGGAAGTTTCCACAGTGGACTTTGGGAAGCTGAGATAACAAAAACGGGATAGGGATGGTGTCACTCACCAAAGATATAGATAACACTCACAGTCCCACCAGCTCCAAGCAGCCCAGCAAGCCAGAGTGCAACTTTTTTGGCATAGCTGGGACCCTCTGATCCTGGCTGCTGCTGTGACCCCTGTGCCTTAGTGCCCGCGCGGATCCCAATCTCTGCTGCCTACAATAGAGAAGTGGAGATCAACCAAGAGAGGAGAGATCAGGATGATTCCTGCACTCTGGTCCAAGAAGAATCAAGGTTAGGAGCCAAGAAGCAAACAACTATATAGCCCTAGACACTGTGTCCCTGGAGGGGCATCTGAGAGGTTGGGCCCCTCAAAGGATCAAAACTAGACTATCCAGGGCCAGGATGCCAGAGTTTCAAAAGCTGACAGCCAGGTGCCCAGGATCTCGAAGGCAACAAAACCGGAAGGTCTGGAGCCCAGAAAACGAGAGGGAGAATTAAGCGATCATAGCGCCTAAATGTTGGCATGCCTGAAGCAAGGGTACACACTGGGGACAGGAAGGGGAGTTAAGATATTCGGATACCTGGGGCTTGGGGTAACACAGTATAGAGGGGAAGGGATGGAAACGGAGGCCAGAAAAAGACAATCAGTCTTCTAGGGATTGGGGTAAGTCGGACACAAGGTCAGAATGGCTGGGTCAACATGGAGGCAGGTCAAATCAGAAGCCTCTGACAGTCTACCTCACCACCACCACCAAGGCGGAGAAAACACCCCAACACCAGTTTGGGACCCCAGCTTCACAAGCCCCTCCCCCTCAGTATCACCTGAATGGTCGCTGAGATGGCTATGGGGGATTCCCTTCCCTGCGGCCCACGTGGGTGGGAGGTGGCCTCTGGAGATGCACCTGGGCCCCAGCATCCATACCAAGGAAGGAAGTGCTGTCCACCCCTCAGTAGGCGGGGAAGCGCCCCAGCAGGCGGGAAAGCGCCCCAGAACCCGACCAGCGTTTCATTCAGCACCCTGAGGTGCGGCGTCCCAAAACTCAAGTGGCAGCTATATGTCCATAACTCCAGGAAGAAGCTCCTGCACCCAGAGCGACACGATTGTTCCGCTCACCTGGTCTGGGATCCGGGCAGGCGGCGTCGCCAGCCTTGCGCACAGTCCCCGCACACCTAGCAGGAGACCGCCCCGCAAGCGCGAGAACAGAGCTGCCGGGGCCGCCATCTTGCGCTGACGCCACGAGGCTCCGCCCACTTGCTCCCAACTTCGTCCGCCCCCGGCCAGCGCTGCAGCCAATAGGGGCGCAGAGGCGGGGCGGGTGGACGGGAGCCCGAGAGAGACTAAAGGCTTCAGGGCCGATGGCCTCAGGGGGATCGCCTCCGACCTCTCTTCCAGGATGCCCTGGAGTGAGGCAACTGAGATGCAATCATTTGGCATTACACTCCCCTTTGGACGCACAGAAGGCCATTGCTCTTGCAATGGGACGTGGCGGAGACAGGGATCATACCCATTACTCGAGGTAAAGCTGAAATCATAATGAAGGAACCCAAAGGCTGCCTGATTTGTCCAAAAAGCAAATAGGCACGCGTCAGGTGGCTGGCTCTCTCCTTCTGCAGGGGTCTGTCTGCCTTCACCTCCCAATTGTCAGAAGTGGAAATTGAGGCCCAGAAACGGACTGAAAAGCCAGCCCTCCAAAACTTTTCTCCTCCCGTGGAGCTGGGAGGTGGGATCTGTCTTCTCTCCTGTTCTTTAGAGAGCCAACCATTTCATCCGGGGCTCAGCCAAAGAACAGCAAGCAGCACGTGTGGCCGGGTGGAAATTACTGAAGGCAACAGAGAAATCAGTGAGTCAGAGGCTACCCAAATTAATTTGAGTAGAGAAAAAGTCCAATTCTATTTATGTAAACTTTAAAAACAAACGTACTAAGGTAATAAAAGTACAACGACAAGTAAGGGAAAGACACAGAATTCAGGGTTACTTTTTTTTTTTGAGACAGAGCCTCAAGCTGTCGCCCTGGGTAGAGTGCCGTAACATCACAGCCCATAGCAGCCTCCAATTCCTGGGCTTAAGCGATTCTCTTGCCTCAGCCTCCCAAGTAGCTGGGACGACAGGCGCCCGCCACAATGCCCAGCCATTTTTTGGTTGCAGCCATCATTGTTGTTTGGCGGGCCTGTGCTGGATTCGAACCTGCCAGCTCAGGTGTATGTGGCTGTCGCCTTAGCCGCTTGAGCCACAGTTGTTACTTTTGGAGGGGAGTGGACTGGGGTACTGCTCAATAGAGTCCTAGTTATATTGTGTACACACTGTTTCCCAACCTTTTTTATCTCATGACACACTTGAACCTGTAAACTTACACAGCACACTTAAATTATGTTGATTAAAAAAAAAAAAAAAAGAGTAAAGAAACACTGTGGTTTGAACTTCTTTCAAAAATAATTAATGACATTTAGGCAGCGCCCATAGCTCAGTGGGTAGGGCACAGGCCACATACACCAAGGCTGGCAATTCGAACAGGCCCAGGCCTACTAAAATCAACAATGACAACTGCAACAAAAAAATAGCCGGGTGCCTGTAGTCTCAGCTACTTGGGAAGCTGAAGCAAGAGAATCTCTGAAGCCCAAGAGTTTGAGGTTGCTGTGAGCCATGGCATTCTATCCAGGGTGTCAGCTTGAGACTCTGTCTCACAAAAAAAAATAATAATAAATAAATAAAAATAAAATAATATAAAAAATAAAATAATGACATTTTAAAAAGTTTTTTATGACATTAAAAATTTTTGAGGCACACCTAAGATCTTCTCATAGCACACCAGTTGAAAATCACTGGTCTGAATTATTTTATAATACATTTACATGTATTAAAAGACAACATCAAAGGAAGGGAGGCTAAAGGTACTAAACCCCATTTTCTACACTGCTCCCACTCAGGCCCCAGTCATCAGACAAGCTACAGCTATTTTGGCATCACTATTATCAGGACTCAATTAAAAAAGGACCATTAAGTGCTGTATCCTGTGCCCTAAGGGGAATTTAGGTTTCCTGGGGACAATGACTATGATTTCACATAGCATAATTCATGCCTGAGTAAGATATTAACTTCATCAGTCACGTGGCAAGTTCTGCATCTCTTTCTGATATGTTCTTATACATCCTCTCAAGAGCCCTCTGGGGCATGCACTATATTTTCTAGATGGGGAAACAAACTTAGGTAGACCCAGTTGTTTGCCCAAGTCACAAAGCAAAAAGTGGGGTCTGCAAATAACTCCACTTATAGATAGGACCCTCCACCTGCCACACACACGCAGTACTTTTGACCAAACAGCTTCTTTTTATTCAAAGATTGTAACACAAAAGCGAGCTGGAGGGAAGAGGTCTAATAAGGTAGGACCCTCTCCCAGACTCTACTCTGATTTCCATGAGCATCAGGGAGGGAGAAGATGGAATCCCAGAAAGGAGAATAAAGGAAATCCAGAACCATTAGCCTAGCCCTTCCTCAGGCCCTGGATCTTGTGTCAGGGCCAAGGGCCAGGGAAAGAGGGTCACTCTTCATCTGCCAGATTATCTGCTGAAGTCCACCCCACTCAGCCTGCCTTAGGCTTCCAGGAGCTTCCCCAGGAAGCGGAGGTTGAGAATCTTGAGCTGCTCATCAAGATCCATGCGGACAATGCCATCCTCACCATCAATACTCAACAGGACACCTGTGGCTTCTCGATCCTCGCCCAGTATCACTTTCACCTGGGAGTGGGGGACATGTGGTTAGAGTATCAGGTCAGCAGCCCAAGCCCTTCATCTCCTTGCTCCCTTCCCTTACCTTGTTGTTCTTGGTGGGGGTGATGGGCTCCAGGTGCTCACTGGAAATGCTGACGACTTTCTCACTGTCCTTTAAGTACACAGAGCACATGCCTCCCTGGAGGGTGGGGACAGCCTGGTGAGTTGTCATGGTCCCATCACAAGACTGAGGCCCACATTCTAGGAAACACAGGCTCTGGGCTGATGCTAACAAAACAAGCCACTTTCTGACAGGGACAAGAAAAGGCCAAAGCCGGGCCTGGTTCCAAAGCTCTGGGGCCCCCTGGTGTGTGGGGACAGGTTGGGTGAAGAGGGGTGACCAGAGCAGCAAAGAAAACACAAGAATGAAACTAACTTAGCCCAAAAGGGAGACTACTCTCCGGCATTTGACTCTTTGAGCAGAACTTGCCTCAGCTTCTTCCCCAAGCCTGTTCTTCCTTCTGGGCCCTAGGCCCAGAGACAGCCTCCAGCCAGAGCTCTGAACCTCATCTTAGTCACCTCTATCACCAACAACACTCTAGCTCTGAGGCCTATTCATTCAACCTCCTGAAAAGTCTTTCTCTCCTATCTCCTACCCCTCTTCTCCATGGCCCTGTCTCAGTGCAGCCCAACCTACCCCCCTACCCCCCCGGGGTTCTCAGCCCGTCTTACCACCCCTAGTGCATCCCTGACAGCAAAACAGAATTAATTCCAAATCACAGATCAGACCCCCCCCACTCTTTTGTTTAGATTACTCCGTGGCTCCCCTGTGTCCTCTGGATGACCCAAGTTCCTCAGGCTGGCACATGGGCTGGCCCGGGCCACTTCTCTGGTCACATCACTCAGCCTCCCCTTGGCTCTTTATGTTCTAGCCACAACAAATATGCTAGGTTTCCCTCACCTCCAGGCCTTTGCACATGAAATTCCTTCCGTTTGGAACATAATCAACCCCAGTCATTTTTCTTGCCTTAACTCCTATTTAGTCTTCAGGTCTTGGCTCAGATGCCTCCTTCTCCAAGAAGCCCTCCCTGATTCCCCCCAAAGTTGGGTAAGGTGCTGCCTGATAGCTGCTCTTGCCCTCTGGGCTTCATCCACCCCAGCTCTGCCCACTCAGAGCTGTCAATGTCTGGGAACACGTCTGCATCCCACAGTGGGATGTGAGGTCCATAAGGGCAGAGACTGTCTTGGTCTCTTACTGTTTAATTAATTCAACTGATATTTACTAGAGGGCCAACAAGATGACAGTCCTTAATCTAGGAAGTGGGGCTCCTAAGAAATAAAATGCCATCTTTATAATCAAAGAATCACACCAGGGTATAATCAAAGAATCACACAAGGGTAAACATTAAGCTTTTAGGCAGCAAGATGACAAAAATGAAGAATATTGACCTGTCAGATGTAGACCTGAGATAGCCTTGGTGCTTCCCTGAAGGGTGAAAAGGTGTTAAGTAGACGAAGAATGGAACTAAGAGGAAAGTACACATATAAAAGCCCTGAGGCTGGAAGTAACTGGGTGTGTTTGCGGAAGGGAAAGCCCAGGGGTGTGAGCACCTGGTGCTAAGCCCAAGCATGGCACAGAAGCAGCACTCAGTCCGTGCTACAGAATCAGTCTCTCAAAGGTATATGTCAAGAAGTAAACACACTCCTGTGTTCCAGACCCTGTTCCAGGCTGCTGAGACTTAGCCATGCTCACAACAGGCAGAAGTCCCTGCTTTCCAAACTTTTCCACACCTGCTTTTTCAGCTATAAATGGGCACTTAAATATGTGGTTAGACAGTTAAAAGAAAAAAAGATTACAACAAAGATTAAGGGGCACTAAGGAGAGGATGCCCAACCACCACCCTGGACCCCACGTACCGTGACACTGCGGATGACACCTGTCTGACCCACCACCTGTGTATCCAGGTAGGTGTCCCGCACCTTCACCTGGATGTCAGTGGTTACCCAGTCGCTAGAGTTCTGCTCAATGCCTGAGCCTGGTGTATGTGGGTTGTAGCCACCAGGGGAGGGGGCTCCAGGTGTCATTGGACTGTAACCAACAGGACTGGGGCTGGGGCTAGCCTACAAGGGAAAGAGGGAATGTCACTGGGAAGTCTGACCTGGCTGTTTCATTTTGGCAGAGATGGGGTTCTCACTCTTGTTCAGGCTGGTCTCAAACCACTGAGCTCAAGCGATCCTCCCACCTTGGCCTCTAGGTGAAAGCCAACACTCCTGGCCAGGCCTGGCTCTTCTTATAGACCTGAAGCCCACCCTAGTCCACCACCCTCAAGAGCATGCAGGCTGATCAGTACCTGATAGGCCATGGGTGAAGGCGTAGGGTGGTAGCTGGCTGGAGAATGGGTGTTCTGGTAGCCTGCTGGGCTAGGTGCCACCTGGTGGTAGCTCTGGGGGCTGGGGCTGGGCTGATAGGAGCCTTGTGGGGAGGGGGCAGCATAGGGGGAGAACTGGTCTGTGTTGTACCTGCAGAGACAAGAGGAGGGGTTATTTATTGGGGCAGGGAAGGAAAAGGTGATGATGGCAGTAGGGAGGGTTTGGACAAGGGTAGATTAGTGCCAGCCCCAGTGGACTCACATGGCTGGCGTCCCTGGCGTCTGTGGGTTGTACTGTGGATTGACCTGTGGGGATGAAGGGTCTGGGTAGCCAGGTGTTTGGGGATTGGGGGTTCCTCCATAGGCCTGTGGGGATGGGGTGGGCTCATCATCAAAGGCATATTCATATTCTTCTTCAGCCCTGTTGGGGAGAGAAGTCTGTTGAGGATGGCTGTGGGGATAATAAAGCAGACACTTCCAGAACACCACTGTACGCTAGGCCCAAACGGAGGTGGTTTCATTCTCAAAGGAGTCCCCTTTTCAGGTGTTCCTGACATTATCTCTGTTTTACAGCTGAGACTGTGACACAGAGATGATATTCTCTGTCCCAAAGCATACAAACCAATCTCTCCCCAAGCCCAGGGGTAACTACAATGTGTCCCTGTGGTTGGTGGTGGAAAAAAGGTTGCTCTGCTCCTCTGCAGCTATGCCTTACTTTATATGGACCAGCCTAGGGCCAGAAACAGAATTCTGGGTGGGCCTCACAGACCCCGGTGTGCCCTAGGCAGGCATGATTACTCACACACCAGCACACACCCAGGCCTTAGGGAGCCCTGGCTCTCACCGTGATGGTGTGTTGGGGTTGTTCGGGTCCCAGGCCCCACTTTGGGCAGGAGTGCGGCTGCCGTCATGCAGGGGTGTCTGCGAGCCATAATGTGGGGTGCGGCTGCCTAGAATGGGGGAGAGGAATTTGTCCATCAGTTCTGTTCTGTCTCCAAGTCCCCTCATTGCCCCTCTTCCCTGTCCCCAGGAATGCTCACCATCTTGGAGGGGTGTCTGTGAGCCATACATAGGCGTACGGGACCCAGAGCCATACATGGGCGTCTGGGAGCCATACATGGGTGTCCGCCCATAGGTGGAGGTCATGCCACCTGGGCGCCGCGAGCCCCTACGAACATGGAGAACAAATGGGGTGAACAGGGCCCTCTTGCCGCCCACCAGGTGCCCCCTGACCCTCCCTGGCCTAGCTCGTACACTGTGGTGAGGCGCTGACGGTCTACAGAGATGGTCTGGCAGGTGGAGTGCAGTTCCACGCGGGCCGTGGATTCTGTGGCATCCTTCACTACACCAATGTACCCTGGTGGGGGGCAGGAGGTCAGGCCTGGGGTTCTTCACCATATCCCTCCCCAGACATCCACATAGCTTTGAAGGTTACCTTTGTAGGGCCCCTGAGAGATGCGCACAGTCTGGCCAATGAGCTCGTTGTCTCTCCGCCCCCGACCCCTGCTCATGCCACCGCTGCCACCACCTGGGCTACCAAAGCCACCATGCTGACCTGGAGAAGAAGGTCACCAGTCCTCCAGGGTCCCCTCAAGCCCCTCTCTTCACCTGCTTGGCTTCCCCACAGTTGGGTGAAGCACCTCCTCTGCCTGATCCCCGCCCCTGGGCCTTCCCATCACAGCCCTCACCACTCTGGGATAGGATGTATCTTAGGGCTGGGTCTGTCCTCCTGCAGGCTGAGCACCCTAATGGCAGGGCCCAGCCCAGGGAGGGGCACTCAGTGTAAGCTGAATGACCATGGCTCTCCCCCAGCCCCACCCAACATATCCCTAGCCCCTGACCTCTCACCTCCAAGACTGGGGTGCATGGGGCTGCTGATCCGGGGGCTCATAGGGGAAAAGCCATCAGTGAAGTTGTTCACATCTCGGGGCTAGGGAAGGGAAATGGAGTAAACCAGCATGCAGGGACTGGGGGCAGCAGGGACTGGCCTCTGGCCCCAGCCCCCATACCACACACTTCCTTCACCCTGGCAGCCACACCTCCCTCCTCCTGGTGACAAAACCTCAACTTCTTTTTTGGGAGAACTGCCACCTCTCTGCCTTTATGGGACTGCCAATAAGGAGGGCTGCACTTGCCCTGGCCAAGGAATGGGACTGAAATGTGGCTAGTTACGAATTTAATTCCCTAGAGACAAAAAACTGCAAATCATGGGAAGTCATCAAGCCATTTGCAGGCTCTTGAAGAGACCACTTCCTGATCCCAGCTCTCCACATCCCAGGCCTGACTTCTTATCTGATACTTGGTTCTGTACAACTTTCCTACAAGACCCACCTCAGGGGCTTTGCATTTGCTGATTGCCCAAAATATTCCTATGATTCTCCATCCCTTCATTCACTCTCTGCTTGAATGTAGCCTTCTAAGATGGCCTTTATATTGCTCTAAGGAAGCAGCCCCATCTCCTTACATTGCTTTATTTTGCTTCACAGTATCTGCCGTCACCTCACACTGTGTTTTGTGTATGTACTGAGCTGTTTGTCTCTGGCGTATCATCTCTAGGAGGGCAGAGATTTTTGTCTCATTCACTGCTAAATCTCCAGTGTCTGGCACCCTACAGGTGCTCAATAAAATTAAATGAATGAATAATTTCGCGAATAGTTCAGATTCCCAAATAAACTCTTTTTCTCACTCTTTGCCTAGAATGTAACAATGACATCTGCCCTCCTAATCTTGTCTCCCCCAGAACCAGGGAGGCCTAGAGAAGCTAGCCAGGTACCCAACAGACAGGGCCTGCCATGCCTGCTTTACCTTCGAGCCTCCAGCCAGTACCAGGTGGCGGGCCTTGCAGACAAACATGCCCCCATTCTCTACCAGTTTCTTGCAATGCAAGAAGGCGACACCTCGGAAAAGATGGCGAATCTCTCCCTCCCGGCCCTAGATGAAGAGAGGAGGGTCATTTTCCTGGCCATGCCCTGTCCCACCACAACTCCTTCAGATATAGCTCAAGGGCAGGAACTTGTACTCACTGAATGGGGGCCATCAATAACCTTGACGATATCTTTCACATGAATGTTGTTCTGTTCTGAGTCCAGGGCCACAGCAAAGCGGTTGTCCTTTTTCCGGGTCACAGCCTGATGCCTGACAGTCACCACCTTCCCATGCATGTTCAGCACCTAGAGGGGGAAGGCAAAAGGCAGGGGTGAGGAGTGAGAGAGAGTGACATGAAACAGCGTTTCCTTAAAGTGGGATGATGCTTCCTTGTGGGAGACTGTCCCAAACTCTTTAGGACACCTAGACTCCCTGGTTGTGGGGCAGGCTGTCAGAGTGCCACCTCTTAGCATTGGGTCAACCAAAAATGCTCCCAATCGTTCTAAAAAACTTTTTGAGGGGAGATGCCACCCTAATTGAACACTGGGAACCTGAGGGATGGCAGGAGGGGCTGAAATGTACACAATAGATAATTTTTTTCTTTTTTTTTTTTTTTTGAGACAGTCTCAAGCTATCACCCTTGGTAGAGTGCCATAGTGTCACAGCTCACAGCAACCTCAAACTTTTGGGCATAAGCAATTCTCTTGCCTCAGCCTCCCAAGTAGCTGGGACTACAGGTGCCTGCCACAATGCCCGGCTATTTTTTGTTACAGTTGTCATTGTTGGTTAGCTGCCCCGGGCCAGGTTCAAACCCGCCACTGTCGGTGTATGTGGTTGGTGCCATAATTACTATGCTACGGGCGCTGAGTCCACAATAGCTAAATGTTTACCCATCACTCTGTGCTGAACCCCTTACGACTTCTCCGAAGCTTCAAAACTTCCCTCTGAGGTGGACTATCATGACTCCCCCCCCCCTTTTTTTGTTTTTTTTTTGAGACAGAGTCTATGTCACCCTTGGTAGAGTGCCGTGGCATTACAGCTCACAGCAACCTCAAACTCTTGGGCTCAAGTGATTCTCTTGCCTCAGGCTCTCAAGTAGCTGGGACTCCAGATGCCCACCACAATGCCCGAATTTTTTTTTTTTTTTTTTTTTGAGACAGAGTCTCAAGCTCTTAACCGGGGTAGATTGTCTGGGCTTAAGCAATTCTCCTGCCTTAGCCTCCTGAGTAGCTGGGACTACAGGTGCCCACCACAACATCTGGCTATTTTTTGGTTGTAGTTGTCATTGTTGTTTGGCAGGCCCAGGCTGGATTTGAACCCACCAGCTCTGGTATATGTGGCTGGTGCCTTAGCCGCTTGAGCTATAGGTGCAGAGCCAACCCAGCTATTTTTTGAGATGAGGGCTTAGGCTGGTCTTGAACTCATGAGCTCAAGGCAATCCACCTGCCTTGGCCTCCCAAGTGCTAGGATCACAGGTGTAAGCCACTGTGCCTGGCCTATCATGACTCCCATCTTACAGAGATAGGAACCTCAGACCCAAAGAGGGCAAATCACTAGCCCAGGGTCATACCACCCAGGAGCAATAGAGCTGAGATGCGAAGCTGGAGTCCAGAGTCCTAAGCACCATGTTCTCTAAGAAGGCATGGAGAAAGAAGGGGACATGTAGCACTATGTCACTGAGTGAGGACCTAATGTCAAGGTACATACCTAATGTCAGGGATTCATTCACAACAAACTAAGTAGATGTTGCTATTATCCCCATTCTACATAATTTGAAACTGAGGCACTGAGAGGATAAGTAATTTGACAGTTGCCAGATATCACAAAGCCAGACACGAGTGACAGAGACAGGTCTACAACCCAGAGCAGTCTAGCAGTCTAGCTTCTTAACTACTATGCTCAGTTGCCTCATGGGATTGGCACTCAAGGGAGAGGAAGCCCACTGAAAATAAGCCCCTACCACGGAGCACAGCACATACCTGGAAGGTCTCCCGCTCTAGTCGCACAATGACACCCACAGTCTGGGGGTCCAGCTGTACCAGCTCACCCCATTCGTGCTGGCCCCCAACATCCACACCTGATGCTGTCTCTGAGCAGAGCTGCAGGTCCCGGGGAAGCACTTTCAGCTGTCAGGAGATAGCACAGGGGTGAGGTAGGGCCCAAGAGGTCATCCATTCTCTTCCTGGAACGTATGCCCTCCACTCTCCCCTTCTATCTGCCTACCTCATGCATGGTGAGGTCAGAGAAGAGGATGACAAAGTTTTCCTCCACCCGAACAATGAGGCCTGTGTCACCCTCAAATCGGCCAGCAATCACCTTCACATGGTCCCCCATCTTAAAGTACTTTCTAAGTTCCTGGGCTGGGAACTCTAGCATGTCCTGGGGAATTGAATGTAGGGTGAGGGCAATAGGTAAGGGAAAGCCAACACCACCCACCTGCCCCTCCCATTCACCTTCAGAATCCACTCATGTTCTTCAAAAAGACCCTGGCTAAAGCCACTCCAGGTTCACCCTGCCCACCTACAGACCACCTTGGCCATGCAAACGACCTCTCATGCTTCCCCAGAGACACAGATACCAATTAAACCTTTACCCCACAAAGAAATTGTCAGCTCTCAAGCCTGCCTGGATCTGCACAAAAAACCCCACCCTGCAGACACAGGACACCAGAGGAGACAACTTCTGGATGCACAGACATACCAGAAAACAGCCTAACCAACCACACACACACATATATTCCAAGCAAAACAAAAAAGAAACAGGCACCCACCTCAGATTACTCTATGGTTAATTACATCACACACTCTGCCCAAACATCCCCAGCTATCATGCTTTTCAGAAACAAAGGGTAGGCCGAGTCACCCTCCAGTGACAGCTACAACTAACCAAGCCCTTTGATGATATGGCCACACATCAAGACACACCCTCTGGATGCCTGTTTCTTCCTTCCTCAAACAGCCAGATAGGCGTGACATACACTATCCTCCTTCAACACCCAGGTCATGTTACAACTGGGCTAAAATCAAATAAAAAATTAAAAACAAACAAACAACCCCCCCACCCCAGAACAGAAACATTGAGTATACACATGTACAGCACAGTTACCTCCAAAGACACACACCCTAGCCGGGCCCTGGAGATAGGACCTACATGCCAGGCCTCCAGAAATACTATCTGAATCCCTTTCCCCAGATGACAAAAGCAGGCCTGCATACACTCCAGTCTCATGCTGAGCTTCACACTCCTATTGCCTCATCAGATGTACCCTCTCAGGCACCTGACAACACTAGGAAGGCCTACACACACCTCCACCTGGATATCCACATACAAGCAGACATACCCTCAGACACTCTGACGCCCTGCTTCTCAGACCCAAGAGCCCAAGCCCTGGTACCCACCTTGAGGTCCTCATGCTTGGGCATGATGGTGATCTTGTTGCCATCCACACTGAGGATCTTACCCTGCAGGTTGATGAGCTCACCCTCACAGACCTCGACATTGTCTCCAGGTTGGAAGTTGTGTTCCCGCTCCTTCCCTGCAAGGATAGTCACAAGGCTGACCTGGGGGCTGCCCACCATAAGCTGCCCCTCATCCTTGACCTGGGTTGCTGAAGGGGTCAAATACCTGTGCTCTCAGTCACCACCTCTAGGTCTATGCCTTCTGGCTGGTCTTCAAACTTCTCCAGCTCGGAGAGTGTGGGCTTCACACCCTCTGTGATCTGAGCCCCCAGGAACAGGGGCAGAAAGAGGAAATGGACCCAGGTCAGTGCAACTGCCCAGCTGGGTGGGCTGGAGATACCATGAGAATTATTCTCCAGGGGACACTCTAATTTGAGGAGTACCCTTAGACAACGGGGAGGAGAAAGACCAATTACCACCACCCCCCCAACATCAATGCCTGCTCTGGGACCCTCACCACAGCAGACATGGCGAAGCTCTTGAACAGAAAGCCCTTCCGGCTGTAACGGTTCCCCTCAAAGATGAGGAAATCACCATCAGAGGCGACATCACCCCCCAGGGACCTGGAATTTTGTGAGGAGAGGGGTGAGTCAAGAAAAGAATGCTGCTGTGCCTCAGTTTTCTCAGCTGACAAATGGGGAGAAGACCACAGGGAGGAGTCACTGGCCTAGCCAGCCCAGCCCTCTCTTGGTGGGAGTGACAGCTCACAAACCACAAAGGCCCATGTGGAAGAAGGCACACACATTCCTACCCCCTGCACACCACAGCCCCTTCCCTGATTCATCTTTCACCAGAGTACTGGCCACAATCCAATGGGCTAGTGTTTGATCTGTCTCCGCAACTAGTACAACAGCTCCAGAAGGGCAGGAATTTTCCATTCACTGCCATTTCTCCTACTTTACCAAGAACAAATGGCCGGCACATAGCAGTGCTCAGTGAATATTAATTTTGTTTTTTTTTTTTGTTTGTTTGTTTAGACAGAGTCCTACTCTGTTACCCTGGGGTTGAGTGACATGATATCATCATAGTTCACAGCAAGCTCAAATAACTGGGTTCAAGAGATCCTCCTACCTCAGCCTCCTGAGTAGCTGGCACTACTAGCTGCCAGCAAAACTTACCTTTTATCGGTTTATAATTTTTTTTTTTTTTGAGACACAGTCTCAAGCTGTTGCCCTGTGGCATTGTAGCTCATAGTAACCTCTAACTCTTGGGCTCAAGCAAGTCTCTTGCCTCAACCTCCCAAGTAGCTGGGACTACAGGTGCCTGCCACAACACCTGGCTATTTTTGCTGTTGTTGTTGTTGCAGTTGTCATTGTTGTTTTAGCAGACCCAGGCCAGGTTCGAACCTGCCAGCCTCAGTGTATGTGACTAGTGCCCTACCCACTGAACTACAGGTGCTGCCTATTTGTTTGTATTTTTAGTAAAGTTGGGTTTTGCTCTTGCTCAGGCTGGTCTCCAATTCCTGAGCTTAAGCAATCCACCTAGCTTCCCCTAGGTGCTAGGATTATAGGCACGAGCCACTGTTCCCGGCCTTAGTATTAGTTGAACTATTAGTTGAGTATTAGTTGAACAAAGTATTAGTCTCAGACAATAATACGAGTTAATATTCACAACCACTCAGCCTGGCCTGCACATTCATCACCTCATTGACCCCTCCTGAAACCCTGTAACATCAGTTATATTATGCTCCTCATTTTCTAGGTGAGGGAATGCAGGCTCAGGGAGGTCCCAGCAAGGTGACCAAGCCAGTGAATCTGACAGTCAGGATTCAAAACTGAGTGGGTAAGACTCTCAAGCCTGCACCTTACTTATGTTACCCTGGTCTATCTGTGCCTCTGCATGTGGGGTAGGCAATAGTTAGTTCCTGCTCCATGTTCCCTGAGTGGGGAAGGGAGACTCTAGCACTTCCCAAAGGAAAACACATGGAAGAGGTAGTCAGCTTCTTCCTGCTACTCACTCAACCACCTTCTCCACGTAGTGAATCCAAGAGAAGGGACCAGCATGCTCTGCTGGGCATGTCAGGGGCCTGTGGCCCAGCAGAGACTGAGGGTGTGATGTATTAGCAGACTCAGGTGCAGAGTGAAAGGTGTGCTCATCACCTTTGACTGGCTGACTCACCCAAATGGTTCCAGAACAGGACCAGAGAGAAGAGTGTCCCTGGCACCTCCTTTCTCCATTTCCTCCTCTCCTGACCTCCCTGTTGGAGCCCCAGGCTGGCCCTGGGTTGCTTCGATCCTACACCCAGCTGGGAAACCAGGGAAGACATCTGAGAGTAAGGGGCTCTACAGCCCCATCTCAGGTAGAAATAAGGAGATGAGGGAAGGAGACTTTAAGAAGCCTGCCAAGATCCATAAACACCACTTTAGTATCTGATACCATCAACCTCATTTATCACATGCTGAGTGCGGCTCTGGCACACACACACACACACACATATTAGTTCATTTAATTCTATGATCTCAGGAAGCAGGAGTTGTTACCATCCATCTTTAGCAGAGCAAATAGGAGCACAAGGCTGGGTGTGGTGGCTCATGCCTATAATCCTAGCACTTTGGGAGGCTGAGGCAGTAGATTGTCTGAGCTCACAGGTTCAAGACCAGCCTGAGCCAGAGTGAGACCTCATCTCTAAAAATAGCTAGGCGTTGTGGTAGGCACCTGGAGTCCTAGCTACTTGGGAGGCTAAGGGAAGAGAATCACTTAAGCCCAAGAGTGTGAGGTTTCTGTGAGATGTGACAATGCACACTCTACCAAGGGCAACAAAGTGAGACTCTATCTTAAAAAAAAAAAAAAAAATCAAAGCCAGGCATGGTGGCTCATGCCTGTAGTCCTAGCACTATGGGAGGCCGAGGCAGGTGGACTGCTTGAGCTCATGAGTTCGAGACCAGCCTGAACAAAAGCAAGACCCTATCTCTACTAAAAATAGAAAATCTGAGGCAAGAGGATCACATGTATCCAAGACTTTGAGGTTGCTGTGAGCTATGATGCTATGGTACTCAACATAGGATGACAGCTTGAGACTCTGTCTTACCAAAAAAAAAAAATAATAAATTAAAAAAATAAATAAATAAATAAATAAATAAAAGAAATGGAAGCACAGGGATGGGAAGCAGCCCACCTGAGGCTGTGCTTCCACGCTAACCACTCACAAACTAAACCTGTGGAGGGGCCTACCCGTGAGAAGGATGTGCACAGGCACATTCTACACCACAGGCCCTGGGGACCCATCCCAGCCAGTGCCCAAGGACACTCTCACCTGATCTTCTCAGCGTCAAATAGCCTCTGTGGAGGCCGCTTAAACTTCTTCCTTTTGGCAAACCAGTCTTTCTATAGAGGAAAGGGGCATGGGTGGGAAGGGTGAGAGAAGAGAACCTGGCCACCAGGGATCCAGCGCAACCCCTCCCACAGGCAGCACAGCCCCATGGTACCAAGCTCATGCGGGCCTTGATGCGGTCATAGTCAATGCGGGGAATCATCTTCAGGGAGATGGTGTTCTGGCTGGGCTCCACGTAATCCACCTGGCCAGGGCAGATAGGTGGTCAGCAGGGGCCCAGCTCTCCCTCCCTGACCCTAGACACAAAAGGACAAAGAGATGCCAGGAAGGGGAAGGGACAAAGGATGACAGAGGATAAATCAGGCTGCTGACGACCCCTGAAAGTCTCTCTCCAGCCTATCTCCCCTCAACTCTGGCACTAAATACCCACTGCCTGCTTGACAACTCCACTTGGATATCTAAAAGGTCCCCCTAGCGCCAGGCGCAGTGGATTACGCCTGTAATCCTAGCACTCTGGGAAGCCAAGGCAGGTGGATTGCCTGAGCTCACAGGTTTAGAGACCCTATCTCTAAAAATAGCCAGGTATTGTGGCAGGCACCTGCAGTTTCACCTACTTAGGAGGCTGAGACAGGAAAACTGCTTGAGCCCGAGTTTGAGGTTGCTGTGAGCTATGACACCATAGCACTCCATCCCGGGCAACAAAGTGAGACTCTGTCTCAAAAAATAAAAATAAAAGATCCCCCTAATCTAGGATAACCAAAGTTGAACTGATCACATTCAAATCTGCCCCTCACCCAGCATCTCCACTCCATTTTTCCTTCTGCACAGGCTCACAACCTAGGAATCATTCTTGATTGCATTTTTGTGGGGTTGTTTTTTTTTTTTGAGACAGATTCTCACTTTCATTTCCCTTGGTAGAGTGCTTTTGTGCCACAGCTCACAGCAACCTCAAACTCTTTGAGCTCAAGCGAATCTTTTGCCTCAGCCTTCCTAGTAGCTGGGACTGCCACAACACCCAACTATTTTTAGACACAAGGTCTCACTCTTGCTCAGGCTGGTCTCAAACCTATGAACTCAGGCAATCCACCTGCCTCTGCCTCCCAGAGGGCTAGGATTACAGGTGTGAGCTACCACACCCAGCTGTATTTTTTCTATTTTTTTAGGAGACAGTCTCACTTTGTCACCCTTGGTAGAATGCTGTGGCATCGTCGTAACTCACGGCAACCTCAAACTCTTGGGCTCAAGTGATCCTCTTGCCTGAGTCTCCCAAGTAGCTGGGACTATAGGTGCCTGCCACAATGCCAGGCTATTTTTAGAGATGAGGTCTTGCTCTTGCTCAGGCTAGTCTCAAACTCCTGAGCTCAGGCAATCCACTGCCTCAGCCTTTCAGAGTGCTAGGATTACAGGTGTGAGCCACTGTGCCTGGCCCCCTTTTTTCTCTTATACGCACATCCAACCTGTCAGCAAATCCTGTCAGTTCTGCCTTCAAAATATCTGACCTCACCCACTTATAGCTTAGCACCCCAAATCCCAAAATTCAGAATCCTCTAGAGTACAAAACTTTTTTCAATGCATTTAATAGGAGACTCAAAAGAAATGCTCACTGGAGCATTTTGGATTTTGAATTTTTGGATTTGGGATGCTTAACCAGTTAAGTATAATGTAAATATTCCAAAATCTGAAAAACTTTGAAAACTGAAACAATTCTGGTCCTAAGCATTTCAGGTAAGAGACAGTGAACCTGTACTACAACCTGGGTCCTGTCTTGCCAACACCTGCCACCTGGGCTAATGGCAGTAGCTTCCTCACTGGTCTGCCTTGCTCTTACCCATGGCCCCCTCCAGTCTATTCCAGGCCTCTATTACTCAACTTTTGCACTATTGGCCTTATGGGCCAGATCATTCTTTGCTGTGGCAGTTGCCTGATGAATTGTTGAATATTACTAACATCCTTGACTTCTACCCTTTCCCCCATCCCGGCTGATATAACCAAAACTGTCTCTAGACATTTCCAAATGTTGCCTGGGGCCAATATCACATAGTGGTCTCTACACAGTCACCAGAGAAATCCTACCTAAAATCAAAGTGAGACTATGTCCCTTAGAGCCCTCCTATTATACTTCAGTAAACACAAAAGCCCTGCAGTGGGCTATAAGGTCTTGTTGCCCCACTGAGCTCATCTCTTGCCTTTCTCATCTTCAGTCCCTCTGCTTCAGCCAGTGAAAAGTCCCATCTGATGTGCTGTCTCTTCTCCCTAAAACACTTTTCCCCAAGAATTCCACATAGCTCAGTCCTTCAACTCTTTCAGATCATTACTCAACATGCCTTTGAACAGGCCAGGCATGGTGGCTCATGCCTATAATCATAGCACTCTGGGAGTCCAAGGCAGGCAGATTGCCTGAGCTTACAGGTTCGAGACCAGTCTGAGCCAAAGAGAGACCCTACCTCTAAAAATAGCTGGGCATTGTGGTGGGAGCCTGTAGTCCCAGCTACTTGGGAGGCTTAGGCAAGAGAAATGCTTGAGCCCAAGAGTTTGAGGTGGCTGTGAGGTGAGCTATGAGGCACCCTACTGAGGGCAACAAAGTGAGACTCTGTCTCAAAAAATAAAAACAAAACGCAACATGCCTTTGAACATGCGCAACCATGGCTGTTCATTTCCTGCGCATTCACAAGATCCAGGCTCTGCTTCACCTAATCTGAGCAGGGTTCTGTTCTCTGTGATTGAAAGAAGGATGAGAAGGACAAAAGGAAAAGAGGGAAGGACAGAAGAGGGAAACCCTGGTGCCCTCAGCTGCCCCGCCCCTAGCACCTGAGCGATGTCATCCTTGTAGATGCCCCGCTTGAGACGGACCCAGGACTTTGGTTTCAGGTTGGCCACCTCCTTCACCACTTTAAGCACATCTGTCATCTCCTTGATGGGCACCATCTGCTGGTTCCAGTAGCCAAGCCGCAGGTTGCCCACACCCTCAATGGCTTGCTTCACATGGGTCTGCTTGTAGGCCTCCACGTAGATGTAGCCCTTCACGTGCTCTGGTGCCACTACTGACTTAATCTGCAGGGGCTACAGGGTGAGCCGGTGGAAGGAGACAGTGAGACACACTGCTAATAGCAGTAACGAATGCCACTCATCAGCAGTCCCTCTTCCAGGAATCTATCCCACAGAAACATGTTGGCACAATGACACAGACACAAAACTCTTCCCTGCAGAATTATTTATTATAGTAAACAAACAAGGTTAGAAACTTAAAAATGCTCAAAAAGAGAGATTGGTTAAATTACAGCTTAACCATATATTGTGAAATATAATGTAGCAGTTAAAAATACAATGAGATGAATCTATATAACCAGAAAGACATCCAACACATGGTGTATGTAAAAAAAAACAATTAAAACCAAAGCCAGCTAAAATGGTTACATGTGGGTATCAGCCAAAACATACCCTTAAGACAAAAATTATCACCAGAGACCAAAAAGGACACTTTGTAACAGTAAAAGGGTCAATCCACCAAGAAGATATAACAATTATAAACATACAGGAAACTATTAGAGCCTCAAAATATATAAAGCAAACCACTTTGAATAATGAATAGAACAACTAGACAGATCAACTAGGAAACAGAACACTTGAGCAACACTATAAGCCAACCAGACCTGACAGACAGCTGCAGATAGAACACTCCGCCTAACAACAGCAGAACACACATCCTTAGGTTGGGCATACTGACCACTCTCCAGGATAAGCCATGTAAAGGCCATAAAATAGGTCTCAATGTAAAAAAAATTGAAATCATATAAAGTAATTCTCCACCCACATGTAATGAAATGAGAAATTAATAACAGACCAGGTGTGGTGGCTCACGCCTGTAATCCCTGCACTCTTGGAGGCCAAGGCAGGTGGATTGCCTAAGCTCACAGGTTCTAGACCAGCATGAGCCAGAGCAAGACCCCATCTCTAAAAATAGCTGGGAGTTGTGGCAGATGCCTGTAGTCCCAGCTACTTGGGAGGCTGAGGCAAGAGGAATCACTTGAGCCCGAGAGTTTGAGGTTGCTGTGAGCTATGACACCACAGCACTCTACCCAAGGTGGCAAAGTGAGACTCTTTCTTAAAAAAAACAAAAGGAGAAAGAAAAATTAACCAGGCATTGTGACAGGCACCTGTGGTCCCAGCTACTTAGGAGGCTGAAGCAGGAGAATCTCTTCAACCTAGGAGTTTGAGGTTTTGAAGTTGCTGTGAGCTATGCTGACACCACGGCACTCTAGCCTGGGAGAGTGAGACTGTCTCACAAATAAAAGACATACATCTTTCAATATGCAGAAAAGATGGTCTAGAAGGATATGCACAGAACAATAGTTACTTCCCAAAAACTGGAGTTGGGGATGGAGAGGTTTAGGCCTTTATAGTACATGTGTACTACTTTGATCATTAAAAACAAAAACTGGCTCAGCACCTGTAGCACAGTGGTTACAGTGCCAGCCACATGCACTGAACGTGGCGGGTTTGAACCTGGCCCGGGCCAGCTAAACAACAATGACAACTACAACAAAAAATAGCCAGGCCTTGTAGTGGGCACCTGTAGTCCCAGCCATTTGGGAGGCTGACGCAAGAGAACCACTTCAGCCCAGGAGTTTGAGATTGCTGTGAGCTGTGATGCCATAGCACTCTACCCAGGACAACAGCTTGAGACTCTGTCTCAAAAAATAACAAAAACAATAAGGCTGAGTGTAGTGGCTCACACCTATGATCCCAGCACTCTGGGAGGCTGAGGCGGATAGACTGCCTGAGTTCACAGGTTTGAGACCAGCTTGAGCCAGAGACCCCACCTCTGAAAATAGCTGGGTGTGTGGCAGGCGCCTGCAGTCTCAGCTACTCAAGAGGCTGAGCCAAGAGAATTGCTTCTTGAGCCCAAGAGTCAGAGACTGCTGTGTGCTGTAATGCTACAGCACTCTACCAAGAGACTTGCTTGAGCCCAAGAGTTAGAGGTTGCTGTGAGGTGTGACGCCACAGTACTCTGCCAAGGGTGACAAAGTGAGATAGGCAGGTGAGGTGGCTCACGCCTGTAATCCTAACACTCTGGGAGGCTGAGGCAGGTGGCTTGCCCTGAGCTCAGAAGTTCGAGACCAGCCTGAACCACAGTAAGACCTCATCTCTCTTAAAAAAAAAGCCAGGCATTGTGGTGGGCATCTCTAGTCCCAGCTACTGGGGAGGCTGAAGCAAGGGAATCGCTTGAGCCCAAGAATTAGAGGTTGCTGTGAGCTATGACACCATGGCACTCTACCAAGGACCACAAAGTGAGACTCTGTCTTAATAAAAAATAAATAAATTTTTAAAAAGAGTATTATGGATTGGTGCCCTAGTTCAGTGTGTAGGGTGCCAGCCACATATATGGAAGCTGGTGGGTTTGTGCCTGGCCCAGGCCTGCTAAACAATAACAACTGCAACCAAAAAATAGCCAGGCGTTGTGGTGGGTGCCTGTAGTCCCAGCTACTCAGGAAGCTGAGACAAAAGAATCACTTAAGCCCAAGAGTCTGAGGTTGCTGTGAGCTGTGACACCATTGCATTCTACCGAGGGTGACATAATGAGACGCTGTCTCAAAAAAAAGAAAAAAAGAAAAAGAAGATTAGGCTAGGCACCTGAGCTCAGTGGCTAGGGCACCAACCACATACACTGGAGCTGGCAGGTTCGAACCTAGCCCAGCCTGCCAAACAACAATGACAACTACAACCAAAAAATAGCCGGGCATTGTGGCAGGCGCCTGTAGTCCCAGCTACTTGGGAGGCTGAGGCAAAAGAATCTCTTAAGCCCAAGAGTTTGAGGTTGCTATGAGCTGTGACACCACAGCACCCTACCCAGAGTGACATAGTGAGATTCTGTCTCAAAAAAAAAAAAAAAAAAAAAAAAAAAAAGAAAAACTTCAAGCTAAACCAATTGAATACAAAAAAACAAACAAACAAACAAAAAAAAAAAACAATAATCAGGACGATAACACAAATGAGGTGATTAGATTTTTGTCGCAGGGCAGCACATTTTAAATCATGATTTGCAAATCCTGCAACAGTCTACTCGGTCCCGCTGGCTCACACTTACTGCTTCGACAGGTAAAAGCAAAGGACTCAGCCTAACACATACCACATTAAGTGAAAAAGTCACCAACCAGCACATAGTTTCAGGAATGGTGAGGACACCCTTGGACACCCTGGTTCCAAAATTGCCAAACAACAATTACACTTACTGAATATAAACTATAGGACAAGTCCTATCTGAGAGCTGGACACGTCCAAAGCCGTTTAATCCTAATGATGCTGAAGGCAAGCACGGGCCCACAAAGGGGAAATGGCTCACTAAAGGTGGCAGCTAGCAAGGAGCAGGGCAAGATTCAAACTCTGGCAGTCTACAGAAAGATCTAGGCCAGGGTGGTGCCTGTGGCTCAGTGGGTAGGCCCCATATACCGAGGGTGGCGGGTTTGAACCCAGCTCCGGCCAAACAGCAACGAAAATATAGCCAGGTGTTCTGGTGGGCGCTTGTAGTCCCATCTACTCAGGAGGCTGAGGCAAGAGAAATGCCTAAGTCCAGGAGTTGGAGGTTGCTTTGAACTATGATGCCACGGCACTCTACTGAGGGCAATAAAGTTAAACTGTTGTCTCTAAAAAAAAAAAAAAAAAAAAAGAAAGAAAGAAAAGAAAGATCTGGGCCCTTTAATGCAGCACTGGGTGTCCCGAATGAAGTAGCAAGCATTACTTCATAGTCTGTGTGCTGTGAATGACCATGAAGGGCAATCACCAGCTCTGCACAGTCACCACCATACCCTTAGCACCTGCCAAGGCAGAGACTGGCACAGAGGAGGGCCTCTGAGAATGTTTGATGACTGCATGAATGAGAGAAGGAAAGGAGTCTCCTCTGGACAGGACTGTCCCTGATGGACTTGGCCATGCTGCCTATCCTAAGACTCCCTCTTCCACGATCAGGTGACAGCTGCCCAACAGGGCTGGTAAACAGGCAGAACTCACTCTTGTGCAGAAAGGTCACAGGAAGCTAACTGGATGACTTCTCTACCAGAAATACAGAGAACAATGACAGTACATCTGTCAGGGCACAGAAGAGCCCTTCCATTAGCATAGTGGTTTTGTTCTAGCTGGAACAGCTCACTCAGCACAGGGGCACTTGGTGCCTTCAATGCCTACAATGTCCTTCCCTTCGAGTTTTGCCCTGTTTCTCTCCCCCAGGCACCTGATGACCCAACTTACTGTGTCTGTGAACTGGTAGGCAATGAACTTGCGCATCAAGGAAATGGCTGTGGCACGTTCCTCTCCAATCTGGAAGAAAAGTGGCAGACTTGAGTGAGATGACAAGCGGGAAGACAGGACAAAGGAAAGGTGGCAGGAGATAGAAGAAAGAAAGAAAAAGGAGAGAGACAACAGCAAGAGTGATGGAGTGACACAGAGGGAGACAGATGGATAGCAAGAAAGGGTGGAAGATAGTGAGTAAGGGAGGGGAAAAGGAGGGTGAGAGAGGGAAGGGGTGAGAGAGGGAAGGGAAGAGAGAGAGAAGGGGGAGGGAGAGAAGACAGGAGAGAGGAAAGGGGGAGAGATAGAGACAGAAGGGCCAAAGACTGGTAGGCCAAGGAGACCTGGGACACACACACACAGGGCAGTCCTTTCCCACAAAGAAGCCTCCCTCGTTTGCCTGCCTGTTCCAGGCCCTGAGCCAGAACACGCACCTTACACTTGACAGTCCACAGATTGGGATCCCTGGACAGCAGAAGGAAAGGAAGAAGCCCTTTAGTAAAAGTGTCTCCTCATCACAAACAGATCAATCACCACAGCCATCCTTCCTCCTCTCCCACCAAAGCCCAGGCTTCCCCATACTCACTGGCTTCCCCACCCTTCTAAAAGTGACAAAGTACCCTCCCACCTCTGCCATCCACCACTGTCTATATCATTTTGTCCTATTTCAGGGAGGGACATTCTGTGACAATCTTCGCCCCACGTAAGCTTTGCACCCTAGCCCTTCTGGCCCAAACCCCTTACTTGACTCCTGGGAGCAGCTGCTGCTGGGTGATGTCATCTGAGAGCTCATCAGATCCTCCATACACCCTGGAGGGGGGAGAACAGTCGAGAAGGAGGGGCTCTGTCAGAACCCTGCCCCTTCCCACTTAGTGACCACCCACACCCACCCCCGCTCACCCTGCTATGCCCTTACGTCTCGCCCACCGACGACTTGGCATATTTCTTCATGTAATACTCGCCTAGTTCTTCTTCTCGCTGGTCCCTGGGGTGTGAGGGGGAAAGCAAACGTGAACTGAAAGTGGAGGAGAAAGGGTGGGCTGACATGCCCCCAAATCCCCCATGGGAGCTGGTTCCACCGCATCTCCCTCCATTGCTCACCTCCAGAGGTTTTGGAGACGCCGAGCCCCAGAACGGTCTTCGTCCAGGACCACATTGTCAATATTGGAAGCTGGGAAAAAAAAAAAAAAAATGGCAGATGGGGTAAATAAGGGTGGTTGGAGAGCAGGCACCTGAAGAAAGTGGGCAACAGGGCTAAGAGGGCCAGGGTCTAGCCCTGGGATGGGAAGAGATCTCACTAAGGAAATCCACCCGCCCCTTCACCCCTACTTTGTCCTACTCAGCATCCCATTTCTCACCAAAAAGATTAAAAGTGGGGCTCAGAAGTCTCCCATCCACTGTCTAGGCATAATCTATCCCATCCCACACATCCCTGCCACCCACAAATGCAAATGAGAACACATCCATGGATTCCCCAGTCAACAACTGCTGGAGACCTGACCCCAGAACTCCCTGACTCTGGACGCTAGTCTGAGCTCCCAGGGACCCCGAGGGCTAGACAGGGTTAGGGGGTGAGGATAGGGTGCCACAGGAAGGAGGACATGTCAGGATGTGGGAGTAAGGTCAGGGAATCACACTTTTCAGGTTCTTACCTTCAATCTCTTCTACTTGGAGAAGGAGAGGTGGTGGTGGTGGTGGTGGTGGTGGTGGTGGTGGTGGTGGTGGTGGGCGAGGGCAGACAAAGTATGAGCCAAATTATAGCAGCGAAATCAACCAATGGGTTGGGGGACGGGAAGGGAGGGACACAGGAAGGTTGAAAATCAAAAGTAAAGGCCAGGCACCAGTGGTTGGAGAAAAGCCGAAATGTATGAGGTGCACAGAACGGAAAATAACAGGGAGGGGGCACTGGCCCAGGAAGTGGGGGGTATCTTGGGACATAGCCACCCCACCCTTCGACCCCCAGAAAGGACTCACTGGGGCCCTAGGATCCCAGAGTCCTCTCTCCACAACACACTGCACCCCACAGTCCCCACCCCCCACTCATGGGCCTAAAAGGAAAAGGTAGGGGAGCTGGTCTCTCTGGCAAGGACAGAAAGAAGCAAGGTGAGGAGGTGGGTGTTGGAGTGGTAGGGCATGGGGGCAGGGGAGGGGCTCTGAAGACCCTCTCAGCCACACACCCGCAGTGGTCCTATGGAGGAAGGGCCCACACACCTTTCTCTAGGATGTCCTCTGCTCCATCTTCCCACTGGTCCTCGTCTTCATACTCATCGTCCACATCTAAAACGGGAAGGCCAGGTGGTCAGGAGCACTCACAGCTCCTGGGGAACGAAGACTCTTCTCTGGGAGATGGGCACCAAAATCTCCACTATACAGACCAGAACACTGAGGCTTTGACAGGTGAGGCACTCATGCCAGGCCATGCTACAGGGTGAGCTGTCACATGTGGAACCATGACTTCCCTACCCTCACATTTCTTTAAAAAAATAAAATCACTGCTCGGTACCCGTAACTCAGTGGTTAGAGTGTCGGCCACATACACCGAGGCTGGCAGGTCTGAAGCTGGCCTGAAGCTGGCTCAGGCCTGTTAAACAACAATGACAACAACGACAAAAAAATAGCTGGGCACTGTGGCAGGTGCCTGTACTCCCAGTTAGTTGGGAGGCTGAGGCAAGAGAATCTCTTAAGCCCAAGAGTTTGAGGTTTGCTGTGAGCTGTGATGCCACGGCACTCTACCAAGGGCAATATAGTGAGACTCTGTCTCTAAATAAATACAAAAACAAAATCATGACCATGCTCAGCAGCTCATGCCTCTAATCCTAGCACTCCGGGAGGCTGAAGTGGGTGGATTGCCTGAGCTCACAGGTTCCAGACCAGCCTGAGCAAGAGCAAGACCCTGCCTCTAAAAATAGTCGGGCACTGTGGTGGGCATCTGTAGTCCCAGCTATGTAAGAGGCTGAGGCAAGAAAATTGATTCAGCCTAAGAGGTAGAGGTTGCTGTGAGCTATGATGCCAGGGGACTCTATCAAGGGTGATAAAGTGAGACTCTGTCTCAAAAAAAAAAAAAAAAAAGCAACTTAAAAAAACAACTACTTTTATTTTCACTAATCTATAATTGAAATGTAGCATTTCACTGATGATGTGCAATGGTAACAGACAATGGCAGTGTCAGCAGTGAAATCCACTCTTTTCACAGCAGTGTAACTCCAGCCAGCTCCAAGTATCACTTTCACACTACTCGAAAATTAGATTCTTATCAAACCCTCCACAAAATATTATTTAAATGTGTTAATGAAGAAATAGCTATATCACAATGTTCTTTTTTAATATTCTGATAATGATATTTCAGTAAAATTGTTCTCATTGGAATCCTATGTATTTTCCTTTATGCATTTTAGAATGTGATTGTAATGGCTCCTTGGCCTTTTGGCTAAGATCAAAGGTGGAATGTGATTCTAAGTAGCAGTCAAAAGGCCTCACCAGACTGCAAAAGGGACAACAGCACAAAAAAGGTTAACAACTTCATTATCCAATAAGAGACTGGCAAAATAAAACATATTATAGTGAAATATGTAGGCAATGGAAAAAAATATTTCAAAAACGGTGATAAGGAGGACAACAGCTAACATTTATTGGGCACTTAAGTGATAAAAGTTGTTCAGAAGGGTGGCGCCTATTGCTCAGTGGGTAGGGCACCACTTAAGTGATAAAAGTTGTTCAGAAGGGTGGCGCCTATTGCTCAGTGGGTAGGGCACCAGCCCCAAATACTGAGGGTGGTGGGTTCGAACCCAGCCCCGCCAAACTACAACAAAAAATAGTCAGGCCTTATGGCGGCGCCTGTAGTCCCACCTACTTGGGAGGCTGAGGCAAGAGAATCGCCTAAGCCCAAGGATTTGGAGATTGCTGTGAGCTGTGATGCCACAGCACTCTACCGAGGGTTAATAAGTGAGACTCTGTCTCAAAAAAAAAAAAAAAAAAAAAAACTTGTTCAGAAAACTTTCTTTACACATATTGGTTCATTTGACCTAAGCTATCTATGCTATACCCAGCTCCACAATATGGAATGAAAAAAGTGGTTTATAGATTAACAGATACAATGTGGGCCTACATGATCTAAAATCCCAACTACTCAGGAGGCTGAGGCAAGACGATTGATTGAGGCCAAGAGTTCGAGACATCCTACGAAATATAGTGAGATCCCGTCTCTATAAAAACATTTTTAAATTAGCTGGATGGGTTGGGTGTCCATAGCTCAGTGGTAGAGCACGGGCCACATGCTGGTGGGTTTGAGCCCAGCCTGAGCCTGCTAAACAAACAAACAAACAAAAAAAATGGGCATTGTGGCAGATGTGTATAGTCCAGCAACTTGGAAGGCTGAGGCAAGAGATAAGAGAATCACTTTGAGCCCAAGAGTTTGAGGTTGCTGTGAGCTATGATGCCATAGCACTCTACAGAGGGTGACAAAAGTGAGACTGGCTTAACGAAATAAAATAAAGGCTCAGCGCCCATAGCTCAGTGTTTAGGGTGCTGGCCACATACACCAGGGATGGTAGGTTCAAACCCGGCCAGGGACTGCTAAACAACAATGACAACTACACCAAAAAAAATAGCCTGGCAATTGTGGTGGGTGCCTATACTCCCAGCTGCTTGGGAGGCTGAGGCAAGAAAACTGCTTAAGCCCAAGAGCTTGAGGTTGCTTATGAGCTGTGACGCCACAGCACTCTACCAAGGACAACCTAGACTCTGTCTCAATAAAATAAATTAAATAAATAAAAATAAGGGCAGTGTCTGTGGCTCAAAGGAGTAGGGCACCGGCCCCATATGCCGGATTCAAACCCAGCCCCAGCCAAAAACTGCCAAAAAAATAAATAATAATAATAATAAATTAATTAAATAAAATAAAATTAGCTAGATGTAATGTATATGCCTGTAGTTCTAGCTACTCAGGAGGCTGAGGTATAAGATAACTTAACCCAAAAGTTCAAAACCAGCCTGGGTAACAGAGCAAAAATCTCATCTCAAAAGAAGAGAGGGGAGAGGGGAGAAGAGAAGAGAAAAGAGAGAAGGAAGGAGGCTCAGGTCTCGTAGCACAGTGGTTATGGTGCCAGCCACATGCACCGAGGACGGCAGGTTCAAGCTCAGCCCGGGCCAACTAAACAACAATGACAACAGCAACAAGAAAATAGCCGGGCATTGTGGCGGGTGCTGTAGTCCCAGTTACTTGGGAGGCTGAGGAAAGAGAATTGATTGAGCCCAACAGTTAAGGTTGCTGTGAGCCATGACAACATGGCACTCTACCGAGGGCAACATAGTGAGACTCTGTCTCAAAAAAAAAAAGAAAAAGAAAAAAAAAGAAAGAGGGTGGTGCCTGTGACTCAGTGGGTAAGGCGCCAGCCCCATATACCGAGGGTGGCGGGTTTGAACCCAGCCCTGGCCACACTGCAACAAAAAAATAGCCAGGCTGGTGGCAAGCGCCTGTAGTCCCAGCTACTCGGGAGGCGGAGGCAAGAGAATGGCCTAAGCCCAGGAGTTGGAGGTTGCTGTGAGCTGTATGACACCAGGGCACTCTACCAGGGCGATAAAGTGAGACTCTCTCTACAAAAACAAACAAACAACAAAAAAAAAAAAAAAAAAAGAAAGAAAGACAGACTCCATTTTCTGAGGGCTCACTCTAGGTTGGGCATCAACTAGGGCAGGGGTGGCGAACACGCGGCTAGAGCCGCATGCGGCTCCCGGCCAAAATGAATTTCGGCTCTTTGCCTCTTATCATTATTTTGTATACTGTGGCTCTTTGCCAAGTTTGGATTTTGTTATGCTGCTTCTGAGG
>CAUYPK010009705.1:0-17324 GCA_963574355.1 Loris lydekkerianus
TCTTGTTTAAGCATTAGAAATTGGAGGGAGGGAGGAGGTGGGCAGTGGGAGGGGAGTTGCTGGGATTACACCTGCGGTGCAGCTTACAAGGGTATATGTGAAACTTAGTAAATGTGGAATGTAAATGTCTTAGCACAATAAGAAAATGCCCGGAAGGCTATGTTAACCAGAGTGATGAAAATGTGTCAAACATTCTGTGAAACTAGTGTATGATGCCCCATGATCACATTAAAGTACACAGCTATGATTTTAAAAAAAAGAAATAAAAAAAGAAATTAGGCATAGAAGAAATGTACCTCAACAGAACGAAGACCTCAGAGCACAAACCCACGGCTAACATGTCCAACAGTGAACATGTGAAATGTTTTCTGTAAGTTCAGGAACATGACATCGATGCCCACTCTAGCTACTTCTTCTATTCAATACAGTACTGAAAGACCTTGCTAGATTAAGGAGATAAGAAATAAACAAAAGTGTCCTTGTCTGCAGATGACATGACTTTATTTATAGAAAGCCTTACAGGTCACCATAAATCAGGAAGAACTAATAAATAAATTTAGTTAATGTTTCAGGATAAAAAGTCAATATAAAAAAATCAGTTACATTTCTATACATGAAGAATGAGATATCTAAAAAAATAAATTAAGAAAACAATCTCATTTACAATCCATCAAAAAAATCAAATGTTTAAGAATAAATTAACCAAGGAAGTGAAATTTCTGCACACTGAAATCTGTAAAATATTGATTCGAAAAAATGACAGTAACACATATAAGTAGAAAGATGTAATTGGAAGGATTAATACTGTTAATACATTTATATTACTGATGATCTATGGAGCCACTGCAATTTCTATCTCTTGACATTTTTCACAGAAATTGCAAAAAAATCCTAAAATTCATATGAAATCAAAAAGGACCACAAACAGTTAAAGCAATCTTGAGCAAAAGAACAAAGCTGGAGGTATCATACTACATGACCTCAAATTATATTACAAAGACACAGCAATAAAAATGGTATCACACTGGCATAAAGACAGAAATATAGACCAATGAAACACAATATACAGTTGAGAAATAAATCTATACAATCGCAGTTAACTGCTCCTCCACAGAGTGCTAAGAACATACAACAGGAAAAGACAGTTTCTTCAATACACTGTGTGGGGAAAATTAACTACATATAGAAGAATTAAGTTGGACCCTTATCCTACACCATAACCAGTAATTAATTCAAAATATATTAAGGGCTTAGACATAAGACTTGAAACTATAGAGCTACTAAAAAAAATTAGGGAAAAGTTTATTGACAGTGGTTTAGGAAATAAATTTTTGGACATGGCATCAAAAGTACAAGCAACAAGAGCAAAAATAGACAGATGGAATTTCATCAAAGTTAAAATGTTTGACACACCAAAGCAATGACCAAAAGAGTGAAAAGACAACCCACAGAATGGGAGAATGTATTTACAAGTCCAAAACATGTAAGAAATAATAAAAAAGCCTATTTATCCTAATCAACAAAAAGAAAATATACTCTGATTTAAAAAATGTGCTAAAGGCCTGAATAGACATTTCACAAAAGAAAACATACAAATAACCAACAGGTATATGAAAAGTTACTCAATGTCACAAATCATCAGGGAAATGCAAATAATCAAAACCACTATGACATAACCTGTTAGACATTATCAAAAATATAAAAGTACTGGATTGTCTCATTACACATTGTAATGCATGTATCAAAATAGTACTCTGTATCCTATAAATATGTACATACATGCTCACTCAAAATAAATGAAAAATGTGTCTATAACCTCCATTAAAACTTAGGAAAAATGTTTTCTACTTTGAAACTGTAATTCTCATTTTCATTGAACTCAATTATTATTTCTGTATCTACAGTAAAATATTCCTGACTCTTGGACAATAGAAAATGTTTAGAATATGTGATTATAGTGTAAAAGTAGGATATTGTTGATATACAGAAATTACTCTGCAAATAGGTTAACAGTCATTTTAATAATCCCTGTAGCTAAAGAAGTTATAACACACAATGTTCTTTCCTTCAAGTGACAAGCTTCATTATCTGTCCTTTCAAATGACTGAGATTTAGAGAAATCATACTACCTATAGATTAATCCTATCACACTGCCCATCACAAGGGAACTGGGACAATTGGCAGTCTAATAAACACAATTATAAGATGAATGGAAAACCACAAGATATAACTCATAGGCAAATCTTTAAGTTTTTCTATAAACTATAGTTTTATTCTTTAAAATTTTATCATATTCAGGCAATAAAGAACACACACATTTTGTATATACATGATAAAGTGAGGTGTCTCTTCTTAGAATTAGAGCATGTTTAAGACTCAAAAACTTAAATTAGGTTGTAACAGAGATACCCACGTAGGTAGATGTGTGTAGAGAGAACATGGCTAATTGACAAGTGAATTGTTAGGACTTGATCTGAAAATAATTGTCATCTCTGATTTCCAACACATAACAGGAGAGGGTCTGATGCAAACCTGTGGAGTAAAGATTTTTTTCATGCCAAATAATATTTTTTAAATGGTCCTCAAGGCTTTCTTAAATAAACAAACCTGCCAAATAAATAAAAACTAGTTGATTTGCTACAATAAAACAAGCAGATAAGAAATAAAACTACATGCAGAATGCTTTATTTCATGTACAGGAGAAAACAATGTCAAATGATAAAAATGAAATTCTCTTTCAGTTAAGTTTTAGAAACTTAAGAAAACTTTTTGACTTGAAACAATTTATATCAAGGAAAAAAAGGAATATTGTGTGCTTAAAGTAAATCTGAAATTTAATTTTAAAGTAACTATTCCCAAGTTTTAAATTTATTCCATGATATTTTATTTCTAGTTAATATTCACAAAGGATGAAAGCTCTTTAACCTCTAAGCCAGTAGTTCTCAGCCTGTGGGTCATGACCTCTTTTAACAATGAAAATACACTGCAGCATTAGGAAGGTTGAGAACCACTGCCTAAGCAGTCTCTTTATTTATAATCAGAAGCATTTTATGATATTGTTAAAACATGTCATTAAGCACAGGAAAATCAATAGCTGACTCAAATTATAATACTATATATTCACAATGAAATTATATTTTAGAAGAACAAATATGAGGTTAAAAAATTATTAGGTTCTACATGGCTTGTTTCATCAAGTCACCATGAACCAAGTCATTGGTGCTTGGGAAGGAACTGGGTTTACTCAGATTCAACTGGTCTTGGGAATCTATTTTTTAAATGTGTTCCACAGGAGCTATGAATATCCAGCTTTGGATCCTCCTTCCTAAGGTGACATACAGTAAGGATATAAATTAAGATATAAATTGAAGAAGTTGAAACATCTGCACTCTCTCCCTTCACAGCATGGAAAGACAGAGCAAATCTGTGACAGTACGGAGTATTCAGGAAGGCACCATCTAGAACAGCATTCTACAGGGAACACGGAAGACAGACATGTGTCCTCTTCATGCCACAGCCATTCATTTCTCATTAGGGTGCTAGATACCCTGACCATAAATATCACATAAGTACATGTATAGGTAGAGGCTTTGGTACTAAGAAAATCAAGGGCATTTTATGATACCATTTGTATAAAATGTAACATTTAAGCATAATATTTCTTATAAATAAAAAGATGATATACAGCATCCTCATAAACTAAAGTAGTTCTGTAGGTAACCAGTTAATTGATCCATAAAATGATAGTAAAATTCTAATTACATATGTATAATTGATAAAACTATCATTTCATCTCCTATAAATATCTATAGATAAATCATGAATGTTGATAGAAGCTCATTATTTTTACCTCATTGGGACATTCTAGAAACAATAAAACTGGTGCTATTCATTTGACATATTGATAGTATTTTTGTATCACAACTATTTATAGCCTTTTACTCTTGGGCCAGCCTGGTGGCTCATGCCTGTAATCCTAGCACTCTGGGAGGCCGAGGCACATGGATTGCTTGAGCTCAGGACATGGAGACCAGCCAGAGCAAGAATGAGACCCTTATCTAGAAACAGCCGAGAGATGTGGTAGGCATCTGTAGTCCCAACTGCTTGGAAGGCTGAGGCAAGAGGATCACTTAAACCCAACAATTTGAGGTTTCTGTGAGCTATGATGTTGTACCAGTCTACTGAGGGTGACAAAGTAAGATTTAAATAATTTAAAATATAAAGACTCTTACTTTTACACTTGAACAAAGATTTTTTTAAGCAAATGAGCAAAATGACTTAACAACAGATTTATCAAAAACCTGTACCACACAATTTTAACAGCATATTGAAGGAACTAAAAGTCAATAGTTTTATTTTTCTATTTAAGAATTATCAGCGTTTCTTAAACTTAATTTTTTTAAATTTTAATTGTTAAGACAGAATGCTCCCTGTCTTATTAAGAAGGGTATCCTTAACACTAATAGAATGGTTACTGGTAGAGAATGTTAAAAAGATTCTGGTGATAAATCATCACTATTAAGGAAGCTAAATGTTATGACTGAACTTGAAAGAATCCTCCAACATACTGTGAAAATATGAAGTATACTTCTTAATGATTCTTTTTGTCTCATATTTAAAATGTTGGATCTATTAAGTATAGAGTATAAATGTCTTAACACAATTAAGTAAATGAGATGAGGTATATATTAATCAGTGTGGTGTAAAGACTCCTAATTCTATATGAAATCAGCAAATTGTACCTCATAAATGCATTAAATATACTTGATCTGTGTATTTATGATTTAATAAAAAAATAAAATATGGTATAAAAAAGAAAGTCCATTCTATTTTGCTGTTTTTAGAATGAAAAGAGTTAAGGCTGTTAGTCAGCAGTATTTACTAAGTGAGGACCTTCTACTATAAGAAAATACTAAAGGTGCCTTGTGCTAGTCCATTTTGTGCTGCTATAACAGAATACCAGAGACTGGATAATTTTTCCAGAGACTGGAAAAAACTATTGTCTTGGTGTTCCAGATGCTAGAAAGTCCAATGTCAAGCTGCTGGCAAGTGTCCAGGGCTTCCTTGCTGCATTATCCTACGGTAGAAGTGTGAAGAAAAATGCCAGAGATTGAAAGGAGGACATCAAGCTAGGCCTTTAATAAGGAACCTACTCCCATAATAAGGACCCACTGCTGTGCTAATGGCATGAACTCAACCATGAGAGCAAATCCCGTACTGCCTGATCATCATTAAGCCCCACCTCCCAAAACTGTACACTATAATATTGGGGCTGCATTTCCTAAAGGAGCTCTTGGGGAAGGGGACATTCAAACCACAGCATGTTTTTCAATCACCAATAAAAAGTCAGCAGACACTTTCTTTCTTAAGATTTTGTACTACTTGTTTTTTTTGTTTTTTTTTTTTTTTCATTAAATCATAGCTGTGTACATTAATGTGATCATGGGGCACCATACACTAGTTTCATAGACCATTTGACACATTTTCATCACTCTAGTTAACATAGCCTTCCTGGCATTTTCTTAGTTATTGTGCTAAGACATTTACATTCCACATTTACTAAGTTTCACATATACCCTTGTAAGATGCACGGCAGGTGTAAACCCACCAATCCCCCTCCCTCCTCACACCTCCCCCCTCCCTCCCCTCCATCTCCTCCTTCCCCCTATTCTTAGGTTATAACTGGGTTATATGAATGGATTAATAAATTGTGGTATATGTACACCATGGAATATTATGCAGCCTAAAATCATCAACTTACTGAAAAATCTACTCAGTTACCTTGAGAAAGTAGTCTTTGAAAAATGACTGGTTTAAGATTGGTCTTATACTTAAAAGGACTTGAGATAATTATGTAAAGGAGTGTGGTCTGTGATGGTTTATTATTTGAATCAATGTAAGTTTAAAATAAAGACATTCTGTTCATACAGGAGCAGAAATACTATTTTCCCTGTTTCTTGCCAATCCAATGAGCATGTATATTTATAGTTATGAAAAATACATTCATTGTAGAGAGATAGGAAAACATTTTTAAAAGGCATTATTAATAGAACATAATGAAATCAATTATTTTCTTCCTAGAAATTTTCAAGCGTATTTGTCCTATGTTTTCTATTTATGTATTTACATTCATATACAAATATACTTTGCAACTAAATACTATATGAACATTGCATGATATTATAGTTTATAGCATGTTAGATTACTTTATCACAAAAAGACAACTTCATTTTAAGGAGAATATAAGGACTAATTTTCAATGTAATTTTTCTAGGCAAACATTAGGTAAATATAGTATGAAGTGTTTAAAAGAGGGCTAAAAACTATGAGCAAATTGAGTTACTGCTGACTAAAAAACATAATGAATAAATCAGTAAATTTCATTCCAAAGATTTCATATAATTAGAATCCTAACAAAGCCGAGCCACATAAATTCTCTAGTAGCATTTTGGATTCTGCAGAAATTCAAAATAGCAGAGAAAAGAATCTATGCTCTATTTCTCTATAAATAATTTTAAAGTCATCATTAATAATGATTATGTAATATCACCAATGTAAATGTGCTAATCAATTATTAACTAATAGAAAAGATGCTCTGCATTTTAAAAGAGAAAACAGAAATCTTAAATTATGCAATGTTAATATTTTATATATAGATAGAGACATATTTTATAATCAAGATCATACTTAATAGCTACAAAGTACAGTATCTAGGTGAAGGGCACACTTACAACTTTGACCCACGCAGTACAAAAGTAAACCATGTAACCAAAACATTTATGTCCCTGTAATACACTAAAATTGAAAAAAAAAAAAAAAAAAAAAAGATAGAAGCAGGAAAAAAATGCTATAAAATACGTGAAACTAAAATATATGAATATCAATTTGATACAAGTTGAATAAGCACAGATAGTAGTGATATTTTATAAAATATACTTTCTATGAGATTTATAAATTATAACATAAACTTGATATTATTAAAGAAATGAAAAACAATGACTTTACATGTGAATACTCTCAAGTATTAAATAAGTATTTCCTAATTAAGCCTCAGAATATTATATTAGGGCCTCTAAAGGGTAAAAATATTTGCCTTACTGTGAATTAAAAGTAGCATTACTATTGTTTAAAAGATTTGGGGCTATTTTTATTACTCTCAATAAATATGTATGATTAGCATTAGTAAGACTAAAACGTGGTGAAATTGAGGTTAGAACACAACAGAAAATATGTTAATTATTATTTTTCATTCTGTACTTCCAAAAAAAGCAATCATATTATTAATTCCATCCTTAATATATCAACATGAAAGGCATCATCTTGTTTTAAAGTTATGGATGTAATTTTAAGACTGTTTCCAAAGCTTTTGAGTGGTTCACAATTTAAAATATGACTTTCTACATATTGCTTCACAATCTACATGAAATATGTGTACAGTATTAAAGCAAAGCAAAGGAGAAAACTAAACCCAGATTTTATACATAAACACATGCTCACACACAGAGTTGACTCTTTGATGATTCAGGGGTTAGAAGTGCTGACACTCTAAGCAATCAAATACCTGCATATAACTTTTGAATCCCCCACAATTTATAGCCTACTGTTTAATGGAAGCATTACCAATAACATAAATAGTCCATTAATACATATTTTATATGTTAAATATGTTATGTTTTATATTCTTACAATAAGGTGGGTAAAAGAAAATGTTAAGAAAATCATAAGGAGAAGAAAATGTATTCACTATAAATGTATTTGCTGTATACTAATTAATATTTTTATAATTATTGCCCAGATTAGAACTAGAAATCACATTCAAGATTTTCTTGTTCTTCATTTTACAACAAATCATACAAGACTTTTAAACATAGTTCCCTTTAATACCTTTAAATATTACTGATTTGTATTTTACAAGTGACTCTATTCTGAAAACTTAACAAATGTGAATATCCAAAATGTGTCTTTGATACACTTGAGTACAAAGCAGCACGCTTTGTGCGCACTAATGTTTGTTTTCTCAGAGTTCTGGGCCAGCTATTACCACCATGATTATTCTACATTCATCTATTTTCTTATTTTAGTGGTGCAAAAATTGCTGCAAATCATATTCCTACTATACACAAACAAGTGATCACTGGGCTCATGTCACTAGTCAGGCCGTAAGACCAGCTCAGACATCACTGAAGTCGTGATGAGTCACATATCCACCTGACCCTTGAACATGGATTTAACCAACTCTGGGTCCAGTCACATGCAAGTATTTTTCACTAAAAGTCACATCAGCTGTTCCTGCCTCTCCTGCCTCCCCATCCACCTCCTCCATCTCTACCACTCCTGAGACAGCAAAATCAACCCTCCCCTTCCTCCTCCTCAGCCTACTCAGTGTACAGAGGACAAAGACCTGTATGATGAACCACTTCCACTTAATAAATAATAAATACATCTGTCTTTCTGTTGATTTTCCTTTTTTTCTTTTTAGGTAAATAGAAACTGAATAATTTTATTTTTTCTTTGTTAAATCATAACTGTGTACATATTTTCTTAACTCTTTCTTCTAGCTTAATTTATAGTAAGAGTATGTAACAATACATATAACACACAAAATATGTTTTGGTTTTTTGTTTTTTTTTTGATGAACACATGTGGTTTACTAAAGTAAATGATAAGGAATTTTTACTCTCAAGTATACATTTTTGAAAGTATTTTTGTGTTTTCTTTTTTTCTTTTCTTTTCTTTCTTTCTTTTTTTTTTTTTTTTAAGAGACAGAGTCTCACTTTGTCACCCTCGGTAGAGTCCGTGGCATCACAGCTCACAGCAACCTCCAGCTCTTGAGCTTAGGTGATTCTTTTGCCTCCCGAGTAGCTAAGACTACATGCACCCACCACAACACCCAGCTATTTTTTTGTTGCAGTTTGGCCAGGGCCAGGTCAGAACCCACCACCCTCGGTATATGGGGCCAGTGCCTTACTCACTGAGCCACAGAGGCTGCCTTCCTTTTTCCTTTTTATTGAGACATATACATAAAATATATTTTAATGGACTGCATGTTACTGTGAGGCTTCTGTTCAATAGTAAACTATCATTAGTTAAGTTTGTATGCAGATTTGACTGTGCAGGGGGCTTCTAACACTCCTGCTGTTCAACAGTAAAATTTACAAGCTGCTTTCTAGGCACATATAATAGCAACAGTAACAGAGGGAAATTACAAAGTAAAACCAAGCAGCATTCCTTAACTTCAGCTAGTTAGAGCAACACTGCTCTCCAGGATAGAGTAGGGGTAAGAAGGGGAAGTCAAAGGGGTGGAAACAGAATAAACATGCCCAAGGCTAATGCAGGTTCTGCATACATATATTAAAGACTACCCCCATTTTTTAAATTAAGCAAATACAAATGAAGCTAAATCCTGTATATAAGTTATAGAAAGATTAAAGAAATCATTACTATATAACTGCATTATAAAAGAAGTGTGTTGTATTAATATATTAAACCAATGGCCAAGGTTCTAACTTAAAAACAGCTGTAGGATCAATACTCATTTTATTTCAGTTGCTTTATTAAGTAATTGTCACTGCTCTCTCAGGCAGGATTTTGGTGGGTTTTGCCCACACATGTACTTTGCACCCTAATATTATGTCCAGTATAGATACTGGCAGCTTTTTTCAAAGGGCTTTGCCAAGGGGTTAACATCCTTTTTGGTGGCCTACATGAGTGAAGGGAAAAAAATCCAAATTTGCTCCCAGTCTTAAGAGTCACATGGCAGATGTTTTGACCACACCAGAATCCACTCCTCTGGTGACCTGTTTGTGACTTTACTTGTCTGTCCCCACTTCTTCTTCTGCCTCAAGGACTAGATACTGAAATTTAATTGATGGCATTTCAGAAGATCATAGAAACACTAAAAGACAGGGCATGATATATGAATGAATTTATAAAGTAATATGCCAACAACTAAGAAAATCTCATTTTTGTCATGTTGAATATTTTCACTCCCCTCAATATATATAGGTTTTAAGGCAAGAAATCCTAGTCTTCTTGTCAAATGATCATAACATTTCTCTTTTACAACTTCTTTTGGGCTCCCAGAATCCTAAAAATCTGATGAAAGCTGTGGATAAAAATGAGTCTTTAATTTTATTAAAAAGATTTTTTTCCTTTTCATTAAAAAAGATGGATGCCATTTGTATATTTTGTGCTTATTATTGAAGAAAAAAAGATATAGGATATATTGCATACTGACATGTAGACTGTGGATGCTGTTGTACAAAAAAGCCTGCATTGACAGACACAGAATTTTTCATATAATTTTAGGAAGACTATCTATCACTTGACATCAAGCCAATCGCAATTTAAAAAATCACCAATATACAATAACAGCAAAAATAAAGCTCCAAAGAGATGATATCTTTTGCCTAACATAACACAGCAGTGAAGACACTTTTTTTTTTTTTTTTTTTTTTTTCACTCCCAATTTTAAGAGTCTGGAGAGACTCTTTAATTTCAAAGACTTCAAAGTAAGTTATAGTACTTCTTTATGAAGGAGAATACTTTTAGTGCTTTTGAAGCACTCGGAAAAATCTTTCAGAGCACAAATGCTCTATTTGTTTTCCCCCTAAAGAGCAAAGAAGTGAAATTCATAAGCTTATTATTGATTTTCTGATTTGGAGAGACAGAAGATAAGCAATTAGAGTTGAGGAAAAATTCTGGAAGAACATCTAAGAGTTGGGAAAGGGTTCTCATATGGAAACAATATGATTTTGGAACATGTCTGTATTTATTAGGATAAAAGCAAGTGATCCTGAACATTATTATAATTAATGAAATAATATGAGATTTCTAAATCAGAACACATGTTTCAGCTCCCTCTTCCAGCTGTTTCTTTTTACTCAGTTGCTACTCTGTTTGATATCTCCACCATCCAGGCTGACAGTAAGCTTGAAACTGGAATCAGCCTAGGCTCCTCCTCCTTCCTATCAATTCTATCCTTCAGTATTATGAATGTACCTATCAATTCCACCCTTTAGTTTATGAATCTACCCTGTATTCTCCTCTCCATCACCCTGTCAAGTCTCACATTTTCTTCTCCTCTCACTTAACCTTGCTTCCTTTATACTTGCCCCCGTCTACTCCCATTATCTATCCAATTCATCTACCACATTATTCCAAAGGGGATCTTTCCATAATATTAAGCAAATTCAATCACATTATTTATTCCATTTATTCTCTTGTTTGACCTAACTCATTGGCTACCTCATTAGTTATGAGTTTACTTCAAAAAATATATTTGAATTTCTGAAACATTTCTAACATGCGATGATTATCATTTTGCATGCATTAAAGTTAAGAAAACTGCTTATTTTAAACCACTATCTTAGCAAAGGTGCTGCAACAAAATATGTGTACTAGCAAACCAAATTCAACAATATATCAAAAAAGCAATCCACATGACCAAGTGGGCTTCATGCCAGGAATGCAAGGATGGTTCAACATATGTAAATCAATAAATGAGATTCACCACATGAACACAAGTAAAAATAAAAATCACATGATCATCTCAATAGATGCCGACAAAGCATTCAACAAAGTTTAGCACCTTTTCATGTTAAAAGTACTCAACAAACTAGGCACAGAAGAAATATATCTCAAAATTATTATTGATATATATATAACAAACTCACATAAGGTTGAAAGCATTCACGCTAAGAACTAAAAGAAAACATGGATGTCTACTGTCACCACTTCTACTCAACGTAGTAATGAAAGTCTTAGCCAGAGCAATTAGGCAAGAGAAAGAAATAAAGAATACCCAACTATAGCACAAGACTATGGGAAAAGGGCCAAGGAAGGGGAAGGGAGGGGGGAGGTTTTGGTTGAGGGAGCGTAATGGGTGGGGCCACATCTATGGTGCATCCTAGAATGGGTACAGGTGATTGCACTAATGTACACAGCTATGATTTAGCAATAAAAACAAACAAACAACAACAACAACAAAAAACAAATTATACCCCATGACCAAGTGGGTTTTAACCCAGGGTCTCAAGGTTGGTTCAATATATGTAAATCTATAAATATAACACATCATATAAACAAAATTAAGAAAAAAAAAAAAAAAGCAGGATGAGGAATTTGCTGGTTACCCAACTGTGTTCAAATGTTCACTTGATACTGGAACAATTTCACCCAAAGAAGGAAAAGAATTCAGGCTGCTTATTATCCATTTCCTCTATATCATCTTTATTACCTGAATGACCGTCTTTTTAGCCATTTCTATTATATGTTGGGCAAATAAACTTAATTTGAAAATCTAAAAAAAATAATAATAATAATAATAATAATATCCAAATTGTTGCTCTTTTCTGACAATATAATCTTATATCAAGAACCAAAAGATTCCACCAAAAGACTCCTGGAATTGATGAATAAATTCAGCAATTTCTCAGGTTACAAAATCAAGGTACACAAATCAGTAGCATTCCTATACACCAATAACAGTCAAACTGAGAGTCAAATCAAAAACTAAATACCATTCACAATAGCTACAGACGAAATAAACTACCCCAGACACTTAGAAAAGAAATTGTCGATAACACAAATGATTCAACAAGTCATGCTTATGGATTGGTAGAATCAACATTGGCAGAATGTCTATACTTCCCAAAGAAATTTACAAATTCAATGCAATCTCTGTTAAAATATCAATGTCATATTTCACAGACCTAGAAAAAGTAATTTAATACTTCATTTGGAACCACAGGAGAGCCCAGATAGCCAAAAGCAATCTTAAGCAAAAAGGATGATGCAGGAGGCATCTCGTTAACAGACTTCCAACTATACTACAAAGCTATAGTTGCCAAAAAGACACAGAAGTGGCACAAAAACAGAGACAAAGATCAACAGAACAGAACATGGAACCAGATATAAAACAATCAACATACAGATCTTTGACAAATCAGACAATTCAGTATACTACTGAATATTACTGAGGCATAGAGAAGGATAAACAGAGGCCTTTTGCAACCATGTGGATAGAACTGAGATTATTATCCTAAGTGAAGTTATCTAAGGACTGGAAAAACAAACACCACATGTACTCACTATTAAACTGGAATTAACCCATGAGCAGATGTGTCCATAGAGTGAAGTAAAACTCAATGGAAATCAAGTGGAAGGGATGAAGAGGGGATAGGTGAAAACCTACCTAACAGCTATGGTGAACACTCCCTGGGTGATGGGCACATTTATAACCCTGACTCAGGCATAACAAAAGTGATCCATGTAACCATGTAAAAAATCTGTACCTCTGTAGTATTTTAAAATTAAAAAAAAAAAAAAAATTACACCATGCTATCTTTAAACTTCATGTATTAAAAAGTTTCTTTTCCTTTTCATGGTAAAGAATAGATGCTTTTTGTATGCTTTATACTTATTATTTAAGCAAAAAAGGAGAAAGACATACTGTACATTGACATGTCATTATATAATGAAAAGCATATAATTTTTGGCTAAAATTTTATGTTATTATATAATGAAATTTTATGTCATTATATAATGAAAAGCATATAATTTTTTCACTATTTTATTCTATTACTATAGCATAAATACACTATTAAACTCTCAAATGTAAATGTAAATTTCATATTACGAGCTTAATAAACTAGCTGGATTTTTAAATAATGATAGCCCTTATGTTTAAAAGCTAAGAAAAAGAATATTATAGAATACCATTTCCAAGAACATCCCCACAGTGACATAAATCCTACGAAAAACTTCATGTAACTCTAGAGGTCTTAAAGCCCTAAATGTGTCATTCCAAGTTCTGCATGGTGCTCCATCTCACAGCCCTTTAAAAGGCTCTACTTACTTGAATTTGCCGTTCTCCAGACCCTATGACCTTGAACATGCCATTCCTGCTGCCTGCAGATTTCCCTTTTTGTAAATGTAGACATCTGTATGCATTGTTTAACCTAAAGTGGGAAGGTATTCTCTGAGGGCTTCTCTGAAATATATACTCCTCTGTGCTACTCTTTATTCCACATAATCTACATTATTGTCACACATTTTCCCTTCTGAATGCTAACTGCCTACCTAGGTAGCAGAAATCCCAATACCAAACCCAACAGGGGGTAGTAAATATTTATGAATAAATTTCTAATGAAATTGGTAAATGAAATAAAGTTACTTAGAAAAATAACCCCAGATGTTGAAAAATTGAACAGGTAAAGGTGAAAAATTTCTACCACCATGGCTTTTTACATTATTTTATACTAGCATTCTCTCCCTAAAGAGGTTTTTTTTCTTTAGTATCTATGACATGTTAATAAACTTCACATGTTGTGACAAAATCTACAAGAGCACAGACTAATCTGACATAATATTAATGTGACAACACCAAATTAACTTTCCAAGAATCTTTTAATGGGTGAAAAGCTGCTTTCAAGACAGTGTATTTTTCTTATATATCCAATGATACCTGTGCTCAATGTTGTCAATAATCCATTAAAGCGATTCTGCTCCCCCTACCCTTAAAGTGTGGCTGAAACATGGCTGCTGGCTAGGATTGAGTTTCCCAGTCCTGTTTGGCACAAATACGGCTGGCCACATCATTAATTCCTCATTGCTAATGGAATACAAGCAAGGAATTATGTGAGCAAACTTCTACTTGACCTGCTGAAGAGAAAATGATTGGCCCAAGACTTCTATTCTTTCCTTCTTACTACTATTTAAAGGTTTACAGCCGAAAACTTTGGAATCTATGCATTTAAAGGTGGCATAAAGAAGGACGGGTGGTAGACCTTCATAGTGTGCCCGGACTGTGACTCAGCAGAACCATAAACTTCCATCTTGTGTGAACCACTGCATTTTGGAATCTCTTTGTTATAGCAGTTTAGACGTTTATCCTTACATACACAGCACAAGGCTTTAAAAAAATGGCAAGTCTTTGTATATTCCTAAACATATTATATTTATATATAATTTCTGTAAACCCTCAAAGCATGTTTTAAAACTATCAAATATTAATATTCATTAAAAAACTAGCAAACATTAATATTCATAATAAGAAACTCATCTTCTGAATTATATAAACATTTTGGGGGTATAAAACTTTGTTAAATCTGATATAAAATGTTAACAGTTTGTCGTATTTTAGAAGTGATTTTCTCACAAAGATAAACCAAATTTTATGCAGAATGGATATGACAAATTTCCTGTTATAAGGCACTGTAGAATAGAGAATGCAAATATACTAAAAAAAAAACCATACAGTGAATAACCCAACAATGTTGATGTTTTCCACAAATTATGGTGCATTAAGTTTTTTGAGGTCTGATTATAGTTTCTAGGTCATTAAGAAGAAGCAGTCAGTTGACCAGTTATCCTCGTGACAGGACATTCTCTATAATTTAGACCTAAATGTTTTTTAGGATATACTTTAGATCTTCTTCTGGAAAATTATTCAAAACACATTTGTCTGTATACTGATTTTGTAGAGTCTACTAAATCTAGCCAGTATTTTGGTAATTCAGAAATATATAATGCATTTTGAGGTTATTACTAAAAATCATTTTCAAAAACATTGCTGAATTTTTATTTAAAGAAAATACAGTAGAACATATAGAACCTAATGCAATAGAACATGAAGCTACTTTTCTTTAGGGTAACTTTGTAAGTCTTACACATTTCCTTTTGTACTTTATTTAAGATGTACATGGTTCTTCTCTATCCGTCTCTACGACCAACCTTGTCCAAGAAAAATCAAACCATTTTTAATATTTTTAACTAATAAAACCTGTAGGTTTTTATTTATGATTACATTTGTGAAGGACAAACACTGAGAGATTAAATAGTCTGTTTAGTTTATATAACAAATGAACCAGCAACAATACTAGAAGCTTAATGTGTGTGTGTATATATATATATATTTATTTATTTATTTATTGTACAAACTAAACCCAGACACTTGAATTTTGACATCTGGAAAAATGCAACCACATTTCTAAAATATATTCAGTTATCATCAGTTCCAGGAACTAGATCACTGCCATAAACATGTTTTTGCCATTGAAGAATGATATAAGATGATGTATGTTCTAGCAGCAACCCATGTATGGGACCACCACACATGAGAAGTCATCAATTAACTAACTTCCATATGTCCATTGTCAGATGGAATCCACATGTAAATGCAAATTCAAAATAGTCTTTTCTTAGAATGAGGTTATAAAAAGTTAATAATTGCTTTCTTCCAGCTCTTTTTTTCTACCTCAACTACTCCTAGTTAGACTGCTATAAAAATCATTAGCACCCAAACATCATCGAAAGAAGTGTAGCTCACATTGTTAAAACTGGTCAGATACACTTCTAGAGAAGATTTCCTGGGTACACTTGTAGAATTCATCACAAGCTGGAGAAATCAGTCTCCACATTATAAAATCTTCAGGTTGAACAAGGCCGTGAGGTCCTAGCTATTCTATGTTCACTTTTTCTTCACTTAGCTCCAAAAACCTACATTAAATTTTCCTTAGTTGAAAGAAAGCACACAATGGGTTATAGATGACATTAAGAAGGAATTCACCAAATTTTTGGAAAAAAACAATCAAGACACGAATTACCAGAACCTCTGGGATTCTGCAAAGGCAGTCCTAAGAGGGAAATTCATAGCACTGCAAGCCTTCCTCAAGAAAACAGAAAGAGAGGAAGTTAATAACTTAATGGGACATCTCAAGCAACTGGAGAAGAAAGAACACTCCAACCCTGAACCCAGCAGAAGAAAAGAAATAACCAAAATCAGAGCAGAACTAAATGAAATTGAAAACAAAAGAATTATACAACAGATTAATAAAGCCAAAAGTTGGTTTTTTGAAAAGATCAATAAAACAGATAAACCCTTGGCCAACCTAACCAGGAAAAAAAGAGTCAAATCTCTAATTTCATCAATCAGAAATGATAATGATGAAATAACAACACACCCCTCAGAAATTCAAAAAATCCTTAATGATTACTACAAGAAACTCTACTCTCAGAAATATGAATATCTGAAAGAAATTGACCAATACCTAGAAGTACGCCACCTGCCAAGACTTAGCCACAATGAAGTGGAAATGTTGAACAGGCCTATATAAAGTTCTGAAATAGCATCAACTATACAAAATCTCCCTAAAAAGAAAAGCCCAGGACCAGATGGCTTTATGTCAGAATACTACCAAACATTTAAAGAAGAACTAGTACCTATACTACTAAAACTCTTCCAAATTATACAAAAACAAGGAATATTACCCAACACATTCTACGAAGCAAATGTCACCTTGATCCCCAAACCAGGGAAAGAC
>CAUYPK010009707.1:0-39535 GCA_963574355.1 Loris lydekkerianus
TCGGCTAATACTCGGGTCATACAGGTTATTTGATTCGGTGCATGCACCTAATCAAATGCACGTAGTCTCCAGTCTGCCGTCTGCTTGAGGGGGCGGTGCGTCAGCTCAGTCCACAAGTCGCAGCTGAGCTGAAGAGGTAAGCGGCTGAACTGAACTGTATTACACTGAACTGTTTAACCCACAACTATATAACCCACAGTTTGATTACCTGTTAAGCTACAGTTTTCTTCACTTTATTTAAAGTTTTAAAGTTATTGTTGCTAGTTTACCGTTTTTCTTTAGCAATAAATATTGAAAACCATTTAACCTACTGATTCCTCATTTATTGTAATTGTTTTGGGTATATATTTTTAGTTTTGAAATTTACCAGTGGGTGCTGCATTTTCCACCTCAGCTTATACTCGAGTCACTAAGTTTTCCCAGTTTTTAAGGTAAAATTAAGGGGGTCGGCTTATACTCGGGTCGGCTTATACTCGAGTATATGCAGTAATCTGTTTGGGCGGTGCCTGTGGCTCAAAGGAGTGGGGCGCTGGCCCCATATGCCGGAGGTGGTGGGTTCAAATCCAGCCCTGGCCAAAAAATGAAAAGAAAATAATCCGTTTGATCTCTTTTATGAAAATGTAAGTTATTTAAAAGCAGAAAAAAAGTTTCCAAGCGGACATCTGCACCTCTCAGCAAAATAGAGTAATGGAAGACCAGATTTGGCCTCCTGATGGGGGCAACTATAGAACTAGACAAAATATAGTAGAACCTACATAGTTCATCACCTCCCTACATTCACAACCTCTTTTAGCTAACCTAATTTTCACAGACTGGACATGCACCACATGTACGTTATCAGTACAGTAGGCCTAGTTCCTTATGTTAACCACATCCTTATGTTGACAAGTTTGTTATAGTCCCTTGGGTGATCAACTTACAGATGTTCTACTGTATACGAGCCAATGATTTTCAGGTATTGGAATTCAGGTAGCAAAGGACAGTGATTCCTGAGAGAAGGGAAACAAACAAGGTAAGTCCTACAAATGCCCCACCTAAGGCCTAAGAGACTTTCCAGACTGCAATACAGGAAGGGAGAGCCCAGGTAGAGGGCTAGAAGGGAGCATGATTGAGATTTACAGAGGGTCTGTGAGTCCTCAACTGGAGGACTGATGGGTTCATGTGAAGAGAAAACCACCCTGGGAAAGAATCATCCAGGCTGGGAAAGAATCGTCCAAAAGAAGCAGAGGGAACAACTTTTGGGGCTCACATAGGGCCAACAATAGTTCTTGTTCCCACTAGCTAGAATGAAAAACTTTCAACTTTAGGGAATTTATTTCCTGAAGATCCTAATTAGTATTCATATATTCCCCCAACAAATGGCCAACTTTCTAAGAGCACTGATTGGTTTATTAGCTATTTGTTATAGTCAGTCCGATGATAGAATCTAAGACAGGTGTTGCCGTGGGTTTTCGGGATGAGCATGGATAAAGCCAGCAGGAGCCAGAGAGGCAAGTCCAACAGGTTGAGAGAGTAGATCCTAAAAATAAACTTTGCCTAAGGCTCATCTTGACAAAGACAAAAATCCACTACCATAAGCAGAAATCCCCTTTGCAAATTAGCTGAACGCAAAAATGACTGCAAAGATAACATCATTATAACCCCTCCTCAATGACCAACCCACCACACTGAAATTCTCCCTCCTTACATGCCATTTAAACATCTACAACTAGGTTCAAAACAGACCTTCCCACTCAGCACGTCTTTCTTTTTGCAAGACACATTCAAATACAGTCAGGCAATCCTTATGAGCCTATTCCTGAAAAACAACAGCTCTTCACAATCTTACTTGTCCTTTTGGTCCTAATATGATATAACTGTGGATTCAAAGTTGGGCATTGCTTTTTTTTTTTTTTTGTAGAGACAGAGTCTCACTTGACTGCCCTCAGTAGAGTGCCATGACGTCACAGGACTCACAGCAACCTCCAGCTCTTGGGCTTATGTGATTCTCTTGCCTCAACCTTCCGAGCAGCTGGGACTAAAGGCGCCCGCCACAACATCCAGCAATTTTTTTGTTGCCGTTTGGCCAGGGCTGGGTTTGAACCAGCCACCCTCAGTATATGGGGCTGGCACCCTACTCACTGAGCCACAGGCGCCGTCCTGGGCATTGCTCTTTTAATGGTGTTTACTTGGTCCTAATGTTCACTTTTCATACAAATAAGATATCTGGTTGGATTCCACTGAATGTCTCTGTTCGGATCAAGTTAATACAAAGTTGGGAGAGCTCAGATACTTTATCATGTAATATTGAGAATTCTCAGATGAATGCTGCACAAAAAGAAATCTAAACTTCTAGGCTAATACATTAAAAATTGCATAGAATGGGCTCATTGCCCATAGCTCAGTGAGTAGGGTGCCGGCCACATACACGGAAGCTGGAAGGTTCAAGCCCAACCCAGGCCTGCTAAACCAATGACAAATGCAACCAAAAACCAGCCGGGCATTGTGGTAGGCGCCTGTAGTCCCAGCTACTCGGGAAGCTGAGGCAGGAGAATCACTTAAGCCCAAGCGTTTGAGGTTGCTGTGAGCTGTGACACCATCGCACTCTACCAAGGGCGACATAGTGAGACTCTGTCTCAAAAAAATAAAAAATAAAATTGCACAGAATGCAGTTCCATTGTTATTAATGCCTAATTGATAAGAGAAATTAAAACAAAATGGGCACGGTACTTTTAGCAATAAGTGCTTCACTATAAGAGTCACAACTATTTGAAAATAATTAGCAAAGTGAATAATATGACTTGTAGACCTGTGAGAGGCAAGTAAGACTGGGACATATAGCTGGGGTTCCAGACTGGGAGCCACGTATAGAACTGGAAGTGAAATCCTGGTCTATTAAAGGCTCATAGAATACTTCTAAAATCTTGAATGTGTAAATGGTAAATTCTATAGAGGGCAGACACTGGAAACTAGTAAAGGCTATTAAACCAGAAGCAACATAGTATTTATTTCAACTATTTCATAATTTTAATTATCAACCTTCTAATTTTCTCCATTAACCCACAAAGCATCTAACAAAGCCTTGTGAAACATAAAGGGGTTTTGTTTTTTTTTCCAAGTGGATGCAAACCTCAGACAGCAGTAGCTGATTCACAGACTTTTTCAAAGGGATGAACAACAGAAGACTGATTATAGGTCAACATACATATGCTCCTGGAATTCAGACAACTAAAAAGAGCAATAGCTAGAATGTTTGGGGCCATAAAACCTTCACCATTTGTTACCTATAAACTCTTGGTTTCTTCAACTATAAAATAAAAATAATTGTACCTACTATCCTAACTCAGGAATGTTCTAAGGAATAAATTAAAATGTACGTGGAAGCATTTCAGAAACAGAAGTGCCATACAGTTTATTATTGCTAGTAAAAATAACAGGTACTTTTTAAAAATAGTTAAGAAAAGTACAAATGTAAAAGGGGTAGAAGGAAACGAAGGCAGTCATTGTCCTCAGTCTATAATCCCAAAGTTAAGCATGACCAAAAGGACATACTGTTCTGGTTTTGTAGTGTCTTTCTGAATTAAAAATTCATTCTTTTTTCTATGGCCATAAAATTTGCTCACAGCTCATGAATCAGGAATTTCCTGAGACACAAAAGTATCAGAAGAAAAAAATAAGTGTATATTATGCTTTGGTTGGAGTGGGGGGGATCTTCTAAGCATAACATGAAATGCATATATTATCAAGGAAAAGATGATCAGATATGTATCTGTATAACGTCCGACATTTGAAAGGCAGAGATTCCCAATATATGTATGTGTGTGTATACATACATACATACTCACAATATCTTTTAATATTTGTAAAACATAAAGCGTTCCTACAAATCAGTAAGAAACACATGCAAAATGCCCAATGGATAAAAAATATGACCAAGCAAAGATGCCCTAAAATGATTAGTATGAATATGAGATCATTTATAAAACAAAGAAAACATTATAAGCCATTTCTCATCCATCCAAATGGCAAAAAATTTATATTGCTAATATTTCAGTGTTGAAGAAGGTTCGAAGAAATGGATATGCTCATAGCATGCTGGTACTTGATATACAGCTTGGCAACAGCTTTTAGTGTCTATATAGCTATTTCAATTTAAACTGTACTCTTTGAGCTAAGAATCCCACTTGTACTCTCTATCTTACTGAAATACTCACACATGTTCACAAAAAATATATACAGGGTGCCAATAAAGTGCGTGTGTAATTTACTATGTGAAACTATTTTAAATTTCACACAAAGTTTATCTCCACCCTATGTAACTGGCACATTTATTATAACTTTAAAAGCCAGAAAAATCCAAATAGTCATCGAGAGAGGGATAGTAAAGATTGGAAGATTATTAAGAATATTAAAAAAAAAAAAAAAAAAAAAAAAAAAAAAAAGAACAGACTTTAAGACTTTACTTGGTCATTCTACAAGTCTCATTTTATTTATTTATTTTTTAATTAATTTTTTTTTTTTTTTTTTTGAGACAGAGCCTCAAGCTGTCACCCTGGGTAGTGACTGGCATCACAGCTCACAGCAACCTTCAACTCCTGGGTTCAAGCGATTCTCCTGCCTCCGCCTCCCAAGTAACTGGGACTACAGGTGCCCAACACAACACCCAGCTACTTTCTGGTTACAGCCATCATTGTTGTTTGGCAGGCCCAGGCTGGATTCTAACCCGCCAGCGCAGGCATTGTGTGGCTGGCACCTTAGCTGTTTGAGCCACAGGAGCTGAGCCATTTATTTATTTTTTGAAATAGGGTCTATGTCACCCTCAGTAGAGTGCTGTAGCATCACAGCTCACAGCGAACTCCAACTCGTGGGCTGAAGCCATTCTCGTGCCTCCGCCTCCCAAGTAACTGGGACTACAGGCGCTCACCATAACACCCGGCTATTTTGTTGTTGTTGCAGTTGTCATTGTTGTTTAGCAGACCTGAGCTGGGTTTGAACCCATCTGCCTTGGTGGATGTGGCCAGCACCCTAACCACTGAGCAACAGGCACCAAGCCTACAAGTCTCATTTTAGATTTTACTTTTTTATTAATATTTTATTTTTTTAATTCGTTTTTATTTCAAATTGAGGGTACAAATTTTTACATTGTTCTCACTTTCAGGGTAAAGTTCCATTTGTAAAAGAGCCCCTCACCATGTGCACATTAGGTTAGATCCCGCCTCATGTCCTCCCTTTTTCTGGCAATTGTCCTCCCCCCTCCCCCCATACTAGACCATATTTGTGTTGTATTGTTCATATGAGCATATAATTGTTTACATATTGGTTTCATATTAGTATGGAGTACACTGGATATTTATTTTTCCATTCTTGCAATACTTTACTTAGAAGAATATTTCAACTTCATCCAGGTAAGTGTAAAAGATGTAAAGTCTCCATCTTTTTAAATGGCTGAATAGGATTCCATGGTATACATATACCACGGTTTGTTGATCCATTCATGGGTTGATGGGCACTTAGGTTGCTTCCATGACTTGGTTATTATGAATTAAGCCACAATAAACAGTCTTATACAAATGTCGTTGTGGTAAAATGACTTTTGTTCTTCCCAGTAGATGCCTAGTAACAGGATTGCAGGATCAAATGGAAGGTCTACTTTTAGATCTTTGAGGATTCTCCATAATTCTCTTTAAAAGGCTATATTAGTTTGCAGTCCCACCAGCAGTAAAGAAGCGTTCCCTTCTCTCCACATCCACGCCAGTATCTGGTGTTTTATGATGTGGGTTAATCTTACTGGGGTTAGGTGATAATCTTAGAGTGGTTTTGATTTGCTTTTCTCTGACGATTAAAGACAATGAGCATTTTTTGATCTTCAATAAGCCTAATAAAAACATGCACTGGGGAAAAGAATCCTTATTTAACAAATGGTGCTGGGAGAACTGGTTATCCACATGTAGAGAACTGAAACTGGACTCACGCCTCTCACCATTGACAAAAATTGATTCTCATTGGATAAATTAAGACACAAAACAATACAAATTCTAGAAGAGAGTGTGGAGAAAACACTTGAAGACACTGGCCTGGGGAAAAACTTTATGAGGAAGATCTCCCTAGCAATTGCAGCAACACCAAAAATGAGTAACTGGGATTTGAAATTTAAGACACAAAACAATACAAATTCTAGAAGAGAGTGGGGGAAAGCACTTGAAGACATTGGCCTGGGGAAAAACTTTCTGAGGAAGATCCCCCTAGCAATTGCAGCAACACCAAAAATAAATAACTGGGATTTGATCAAGCTAAAAAGCTTTTGCACAGCTGTACCACAAACAAAGCAAACAAACAGCCTGCAGAATGGGAGAAGATTTTTACATGGTTATGAATTCAACAAAGGTCTGATGACTAGAATCTAGAGAGACCTCAAATTAAACAATAAGAAAAGTGTAAACAACCTCCTCTATCAGTGGGCAAGAGATTTGAACAGTAACTTCTCCGAGGATGACAGACAAATGGCCAACATACTCATTTTAGATTTTAGTCAGACTTTCAGTCAATCACAAAGCCAGTCATTACCTCCCCATTGTTAACTAATAATTATTCCAGCTTTGACAAGTAGTTTTGAAGATTCCAAGGTTAGCCCTTATCCTACATAAGATACACTGCCTATGGCTACAATTGGCATATTCTCTCTGATTACTGTTTTGTGATAAATATTTTCATACCTCTTATGTTGTCTTTTACATAGACAATTTTAGCAGCTGTAAGCCATTCCGCTTAGTAGAAACACAATTAGATAGTGCTAGATACCTGGATGTTATTTTTTTGCTGCTATAGATAATGCTACAATGAAAATTTCTGTACTTGTATCTTTTCTAATGTCTGATGAATTAATTTTAGAAAATGGATCATGAAGTGACTATAGAAAGATTATAGAAAGCTTTATGACTTTGTCTCCATATAGCTTTATCAGTTCACCTAGAGACAAGACGGTTGTGGGTGTCCTACAGCCCTCCGGCAGAGGGCAGCATTCCTCCAGACTCATAGAGCCTTAGGATGCAGACACCAAGCCTGAGAAGTGAAGTGAAAAAAAGAAACAATTAGAAGATACAGGCAAACAGGGCTCCCAAGATTTGGGAGGTATGACAGACCCTAGTTCCTGCAGAATAACTGGGATTATTCACAACTAGGAATATTTAACACTCTGTGTCTTTGATTCTTTTACTGCCACCATAATGGAAAATTTATCTCCCCTTGAAGGGCAAACACACTTATCTATCACAGATATCCAGTTTCTCATCCCTTCCTCCCAGCTTTACTCTAAGGCGAGCTGAGGACCATGCAGGGATCCTGTAGGCAGCAATGAAGTGAAAGGTAACCATGAATCCAGAGCAATCCTAGTGTTCCAGGTCAATGAAAATGGAAATAGCTAAGGTTAAATGTCTCAGTATTCATTTTAGATCACCAACAACATGAGTCTTCTTAAATTAATCTGAACTAAAGTCTGAGATGCTCCAATACTGTAGCTCTTGAATGCCTAGAGAAATGCCACATCCTTACCTATTTAAGAAGTTGGAATTTACCACTACTGTTCATTTACCCTTTGCCTTTGAGCCCTGATATACTAATTTCTCTCTGTAACATATACAACAATATATATCACAGCCCACATTACAGTAACGATAAATTATACAGCATTACAGAGTGAACAAATCTGATTGCAGAGGAGGGCAGTAGGACAGTGAGGGTGAGGGCAGTGACCTATCACCATGTGGGAAAGGAGGAAGCAGAACCAAAATTCAAATATATAAACTCTTTCACTTGGAAATTTTCTAGGATTTTTATGCTACAAAAGCAATACCATAGCAAAGTATTAAAAGAGGATATTTATTGCACTTCTGTTCATAATAGAGAACAAATAAGAATGACCCAAATTCCACTAACAAAAAATGACTTTAACAAATTTGGGCACATCCATTAATGCAGCTTAAAAGCAATGAGATAGAGTGCTATAAAGCCTATCATGAAACAATCTCTAAGACAAATTAAACAAAACAAGCCACATAAAGAGGTACATAAATTTTATTTTTTAATTTAATTTTTTGGGGGGGAAACAGTCTTGCTTTGTCACCCTCAGTAGAGTGCCCTAGTGTCATAGCTCACAGCAACCTCAAACTCTTGGGCTCAAGAGATTCTCTTACCTCTGCCTCCTGAGTAGTTTGGGACTATAAGCACCCACCACAACACCCAGCTATTTTTAGAGACAGGGGTCTTGCTCTTGCTCAAGCTGGTCTCCAACTTGTGAGCTCAGGCAATCCACCTGCGTCAGCCTTCCAGAGTGCTAGGATTACAGGTGTGAGCTACTGCACCTAGTATAATTTTTATTTTTTTTTAAACTGCATATTTTAGAAAGTTGAGAAGACTGCCTCGGTTCAAATTTTGGTTCTGTCCATTATTAGAAGTGTGACTGTACATTTAATCTTCAAACTTCAGTTTATTCATCCATAAAATGGGAGGGGGGATCAATTTCAAAGGAATATGATGAAAATTCAATTTTCACATATATGCAGAAAATAAATGTATACAGTAGCACAGTACTTACCAGTAACGCAGAAGATGGTGATAGTTATTACTAACATTACCACCTCAGGGAAGGTGAAATAGGGAGGTGACTTTGATTTACCAAATTTTACACTTACATATATAATTTTTCAGAACAAACATATAATTTTTTTTTTTTTTTTTTTTTTGAGACAGAGTTTCACTATGTCGCCCTGGGTAGAGTGCTATGGCATCACAGCTCACAGCAACCTCAAACTCTTAGGCTTAAGCGATTCTCTTGTCTCAGCCTCCCAAGTAGCTGGGACTACAGGCGCCTGCCATACTGCCTAGCTATTTTGTTGTTGTTGTGGTTGTTTAGCTGACCCGGGCTGGATTTGAAAACGCCACCCTCGGGGTATGTGGCTGGCGTCGTAACCACCATGCTATGAGCGCCAAGTCCAAACATGTAATATTTTTATGATTAAAAGATATACCCTTCTACAAGAGAAATGAAAACATATGTTCACATAAAGACTTGCATGTGAATGCTCATAACAGCATTATTCATAAAGGAAAAAAAATCGAAAATAATCCAAATGCCCATCAACTCGTGAATGAATAGACAAAATGTATGGTGCACATGGAATACCATTCAGAAAGCAAAAGATACTCACACGTGCTATGATGTGGACAAACCTCAAAACCATCATGCTAAGTGAAAGAAGCGAGACACACGAGAACACATACTTTTTGATTCCATTTACATGCTATGTCCAGAAAAGGCAAACCCATGAAGACAATAGATTAGGGATGTCCAGGATTAACACTTAAGGGGCACAGGAGTTCTTCTTGAAATGATGAAAATGTTCTAAAACTTATTTATGATAATGGTTACATAATTCACTTAAATTTACTAAGCTTATTAACACTACTGAATTATAAAAGGGAATTATATGATATATTAAATATGCCTCAATAAAGTTGTTTAAAAAGAGGTTAAAAAGATATGTCCTTACAAAGCATGCATTATTTTATGCTCATATAATGCTTTGCTCTTGGAAAGAACTTTAACTTGCATTACTCTATTTGGTCCTTGACATTATCATGTAAAATAGAGTAAGAACTATGCTTTTTGGAGAAAAAAAAATGTTCAGATTATCCCATAGTGACCCCTAGTAAATAAGATAGCCAAACCTAGTTCCAAAACATAACTAGCTCAATAAATGTGGTGGTAAAAATGTGAAAAGTGTTGGCTTGGTGCCTATGGCTTAAGTGGCTAATGTACCAGTCACATACACCTGAGCTGGGGGTTCGAATCCAGCCTGGGCCCACCAAACAACAATGATAGCTGCAACCAAAAAATAGCCAGGCATTGTGGTGGGCGCCTGTAGTCCCAGCTACTTGGGAGGCAGAGGCAGAATTGCTTGAGCCCAGGAGTTGGAGGTTGCTGTAAGCTGTAATGTGACAACACTCTACCTAGGGCGACAGCTTGAGGCTCTGTCTCAAAAGAAAAAAAAAAAAAAAAAGAAGTGACAAGTCTTCAACATTCCAGGGTTTATCACCACTGATTACACTATATCTGTATACTGATGGGCAAAGGCTTTCCCCCTCAAAGTACACTGCTTTATAAAATGCTTTTATCTTTTTGAATAAATGTGTACTTCAGAAATCTGACAAAAAAAGATGCTTTTTCTCCCCATACACAGTCTGGTGAAAGTGAGATTATGGATATATACAAATTCCCTGAAACAAGAAAAATTTTCTTTTTAGTAGCTTATAAAATGCTCAGCATACAATGGGGATTCAATAAATACTTCTGTGAAAAATGATTACAAAATTTTTTTAAAAGCTTAATTTGAACATATTTTTTTCTGTGATCTTTGTAGAGAATTATTAATTTGAACATTTAAACACATCCAGAACTCCATTTTGTAAAGAAAAAACAGGGCAAAATGACAAGGTAAAATTCATAAGCCAAATAGAAATTTCTTTCAAAGTGCAGAGGAAGGAAAATGGTTAATTTTTGGTTACCTGCATCTATATAGTCTCCACAGGCCTTCCCAGCACCAGGCAAGCAACTAAGAAAACAACAAAAGTCTTGCATGACTTACCTGTATTTTCCCATAGCTTTCTCTAGTTTTTACTACCGTTTAGAGAACTGCAACAGGAAAGAAATGGTTCTGCATAAAGTCCTGTGTCTTTCACACCACACTGGGTTCAACAGTGTGGGTGGTCTCCCTGCTACCATTTTCCTGATAGGAAAATAGGTTCAGACAGGCAAAACAGCAAAGTTTCCTTGGCATTTTCTGTTGATCCCTGCTAAAAAGATCAGGGATCTTGTGCCCAATCTTGACACACGACTAAGATAATTTTATCTAATCACAGACTCTGAGGAGAAAGGCCTTAGAAATAAATGGTAAATGAGAAAAGATGTAACTTCAGCACATTACAAATCCTGAACCACTGTAACATATCTGGGATTTTTGTCTTCACATCTGACACTGTATTATCCAGGTTTGGGTTCCTACAGATGATAAAGGCTATTGGGAAAAAATCAGAAGCCATAAATAAGCAAGGTTTTAGAATTTTGAGTAGACCAAAAAAAGTACTGGAAAATCTTAAAAAAAAAAAAAAAAAAGGTAAAGGAAATGAACCTTGGAAAATAGTGTATAAACTCACCGTTGTTGGGGCCCTCCAAAGATGCACAATGTAATAAAGCTATAGAATCATAATAGGTCCTGCACCCAGGCAGACAGAACACTTCTAAAGGTCCAGAAATAAGTTTACCTCCACAGTGTGCCAAGGAAGAGGTCTGTGGGGGTGCCAGGATTTGTTTGCCCCTCTTCTCAACTAGTTCTTTGTAGAGGTCATGGCATGACAAGAAAGGAAAAAGATTTGTCAAAATGAACGGATTTATTTGAAGGAAGGTAGGGATGTGATGATGGCAAGGTGTCTGAGTTGTCAGACAGTTGGGGGAGGGTAGTTTTGGCAAGCCAAGAGTTAGGAAGAAAATGTGATTCTTTTCAGAGGACCAAGAGGGCGAATCTGTACCTGTGAGTCCAAATACTTGGAATCATTCTGTCTTAATTTCTCCTTCCTACCACTTGAGTATTAGGTAAAGAAAGCATGTTTTAACTATTCCAGGCCTACCTCAGCTGTACTATGGGATCTTGAGGGAAAAACCATTTATCTCTTTTTAGACCAGATAAAGAAGAATAGATATCTAAATCTTCACTAATACCTGTCTGATAGACAATATAAGCCTTCTCCCTCTCCCCCACACTTTTCCTTCTACCGTATATACTCAAGTATATACAGTAATTTTATTGGACCCTAACTTTGTGCTCAAATGTTTTACATGGATGATCTTATCACAATCTCAAGAAATCTGGGAGTATGTTCGTTACCTCCATTTTAGAGATAAAGATACTAAAATTCAGAAAGCTTAGGGAAGTTGCCCAAGGTCAAACAGCTAGTAAAGCCCATAGCTAGAATGTGAACCCAGAAATGTCTGATTACTAAGGCACAAGTTCTTAACTACCTTGCCATCCTGGTGGTAGCAGTTAGTAAAAGACGTCAAAGGTATGATTACTTATAGGAGAGAAAGTCAAACTACTCTTCCCCTCATGAAGATCTCCTTCCAGGCGAAGTTCTCTTTTTCTTGAGGGCTATAGCAGTTTCTTTGTACATGGTGGCAGCAGTGAGATCACAGTCGTTGGTCAGCTAGGCTAGCAAATCAAAGCATCTGGTCCTCAGACAGATGAGAATGTTCCCTTCTGACTTCTTTTATACATCAATTTTCTAATACCAAGTTGAATAATGATAAGATTTCTTTTCTATTTTATGCTCTCTGAATAGATAATATCCAGCTACTTCAACTGCTTTCATATTAGGCATTTCTCTTCCAAAATCCCTATTGGCCTGATGTCTCTGTCCAGCCTGGGGATATGCAAGAACAGAATGCTTGGATGGGAGTTATCCTAGGACACACTGCCTACCTTCGTGAGGCAGTTTTCTGAAAGTTAAAATCAAGAAAATAGGTCCCCTGAAACAATCAGTGTCTCCAAAAAACATGAAACAACTCTTTGAGGTATCAAATATTACTTAGTCAAATCTTATAATTTGAGCCTTGCCATTGGTTGAGCCTCTGCAGTTTGCTAAGTGCCCTGGGTTTTGCTCCAGATCTGTCACATTGCATTAGAGCCTTTCCTTCTCACTGCCTACAAAAATAACAGCCTTGAACATGGCAGCACAATCCATTTGTCCTGCTCTAATTACTTTTTGACATTATCTGCTGCTAACTTGTCTTTATTTCTTTCAACCTCAAAGCATCATTAGATTCATCTGAAAACAAAATCTTAAGTTTCTGCCAATATATATTTGGCTAACACAAAATGGTTCCAAGGAGTAGTAGTATATAGTTACAAGAAAAGCCATAAGGCATTCAAAACTACTTCCAGAATTCCCGATATGCCACAGAGAACATGGCCAAGGGGGAAATGCCAGGGCATGACTTGGGCAAGCTGCAGTTTAGCTACTCACTCGCTATAGACTTCGAGTAAGTCTTTGATCTGCCTGGGTCTTAGTACCTTCTTTGAACAAATGATGTTATATCTCTACTCTGATAACCTCACAAAATCAGTTGAGACAATGTATATGAAAATACTTTGGAAAGAGCTTCTGTCATATTAAGAAGCATAGAAAAGATAACCAATACTTCAAGAAACTTTAGGTCTTATGTTCTTCATTAAATCTAGTATGATAGTTAATTTTTATATGTCAACTTGGATGGACCATGGGGTGCCCAGATATTTGGTCAAATATTCTGAATGTGTCTGTGAAGATGTTTTTAGATGAGATTAATATTTAAATCAGTGAACTCTAAGTAAAGCAGACTGTTCTCCATAATGTGGGTGGGCTTCATTCAGTCAGTTGAAGGACTGAATAGAACAAAAAGACCAGCCTCCCTCACGCTAGAGAAAACCCTCTAGCAAACTGCCTTCGGACTCAGACTGAACATCAGCTCTCCTGGGTGTCTAGCCTACAAGCCTTCAGACCATGACTGCAGCTCCAATCAACTAACCAACTCTGCAGGTTTTGGATTTGTCAACCTCTATAATCATGTAACCCAATTCTTTATAATAAATCTCCCTCCCTCCTCCTATCCATCCACAGGCTTTTTTCCTCTGGAGAATCCTACTATATCTAGAATTTAATTTGTTTAGAATTCACAGTGATCATCTTATGCTCTAATAATAAGGAGCATTATTATTTATCCGTGATATTTCTAGAAATATCACAGATAAATTAAATCTACAGTTTATCTTCTGGAGCTCTTTTTGCTCCAGCATGATAGATCCTGACTTATAAATTATACTATACATTCCTAAAAGTCACTTTTAGGCCAGCTGCCTAGAATTTAAAAGGCTTTTCCAAATAATTAAATGGAGCTTAAGGACAAAGGATTATTGAGACACTATCCTTGTAGGAGGTGATTAATATGTATTTGTTGGATAAGTGCAGTCCCAATGAGCTAAATGTAGATGGGGGAATGTGGGGGTGAGGGGGTGAGAAGATTCTGGCCTTTGTTTTTAATGTGCACAAGCTAGCACATCTTTTCCCAGGATGACCACCTTAGATCCAAGTGACAGAACAAGCCAAAGCCAGGCCAAAGAGACCTCTGTCTCTGGCAATGCTTCCTTTCCCCACTCCTGATGGCCTTTCAGAATCCATTCTTATTTCACATTCTTTCTGCCACAAATGAACACAGTTAAGAGGAAAACTAATTCTACATTTTCTACTATTATACAAAGCCTACAAATCAGGGAAAAGAACTTCCAGAACGATGAGTAATGAAACAAAAATTTCTGATATTAGACCAATAAAATTCAATTTTAACTACATTAAAACAGTACAGGTAGAAACCAGTTATATAATGAAACTATTCTCTTGCAAAAAAAGTGTGACAGTAGGTTTTTGTGTTTTTTTTCCTTTAGACAGTCTCACTTTGTCACCCTTGGTAGAGTACTGTGGTGTCATAGCTCACAGCAACATCAAACTCCTGGGCTCAAGTGATTCTCTTGCCTCAGCTTCCTGAGTAGCCTTAGCCTTCAATAGCTAAGACTAAGGCACCCACCGCAACACCTGCTATTTTTTTTTTTTAGAGACAGAGTCTTGCTCTTGCTCAGACTGATCACAAACCCGTCAGCTCAAGCAATCCACCTGCCTCGGCCTCCCAAATACTGCTGGGTTTTGTTTTGTTTTAGTGATACTAGGGGCATTTATTTATTTATTTTTTTGAGACAGAGTCTCAAGCTGTCGCCCTGGGTAGAGTACCATGGCGTCACAGCTCACAGCAACCTCAAACTCTTGGGCTTAAAGAGATTCTCTTGCGTCAGCCTCCCAAGTAGATAGGACTACAGGCGCCGCCACAATGTCAGCTCATTTTGTTGTTGTTGTTGTTGTAGTTGTCATTGTTGTTTGGTAGGTCCTGGCTGGATTTGAACCCTCCAGCTCCGGTGTATGTGGCTGGCACCTTAGCCGCTGAGCTACAGGTGCCGAGCAAATATAGCAGGTTTTTAAAATATAATCATATCACTTGTAAAATGGTGCAATTCAGTTCATTTCAAAACATATTTCTCATCTTGATCATTTAAAACTAAATCCACTTAGGCTCAGAGCCTGTAGCTCAGCAGCTAGGGCACCAGCCACATACACCAGAACGGGCGGGTTCGAATCCAGCCCAGGCCTGCCAAACAATAATGACAACTACAACCAAAAAATAGCCAGGCATTGTGGCAGGTGCCTGTAGTCCCAGCTACTTGGGAGGCTGAGGCAAGAAAATCACTTAAGCCCAAGAGTTGGAGGTCGCTGTGAACTGTGATGCCATGGCACTCTACTCAAGGCGACATAGTGAGACTCTCAAAAAAAACTAAATCCACTTAATGATTATGACTTTAAAATAACTCTGTGAGAAGGTATCACTACTACCCCCATTTTACCAGTGAAGAAACTGAGATTTGAGTCAAATGGGCAAGTGGACAGAGTGAGGACCTGCTTCCAAGTTTTGAGTGTTTTTTTTTTTTTTCCTTTCTCGAGGCCATTTCCCAAAGCAAAGGTCATGCCTGTTATGCCTAAGGTGTCCTGCTATTTTTAATTTCTTCTACTTCCTGGAAGAATAGTTTCTTCCTGTCATCTTAATATATCATTCTGTGTACAATTTGGATTATTATTACACTTGTAGCTTCTTAGTCATTCCAATCTGAAGAACAAAAAAATCATCGCTGCTAAGTTCTAAATCATTTGCATGTTTTTTTCTAAAACAGTCACTGACACAAGGTAGGAATTAACTTCCAGTGATACTGATTTTTTTCCTCTAAATTTTAGGGTAATTTTATCTCATCAAATTTTTATTAAATTGTAAATGTTTTGTGAACAAAAGGCAAAAGACTTTTCTTTTTTTCTGTCTTTTTTGGAGACAGGGTCTCATTCTGTTGCCCAGGCTAGAGTGCCTGGGGTATCAGCCTAGCTCATAGCAACCTCAGATTCCTGGGTTCAAATGCTCCTCATGCCTCAACCACATAAGTAGTTGGAGCTATTGGCATCTGTCATGATGTGTGGCTAATTTTTTTTAATGTTTTTTTAGTAGAGACGGGATCTTGCTCTTGTTCAGGCTGGTCTCAAACTCCTTAGTTCAAGCGATCTTCCTGCCCTCAGCAACCCAGAGTGCTAGGATCACAGGGATGAACCACTGCGGCCAGCCTTTTCCAAATGAACATTTTTAAGAAGGTAGCAGAGTAAAACATGTTTTCCAAAATGTTTCATTCATGTAATGAAGAAGGAAATAAAACCTCAAAATGATAGTTCTAGATTAAAATGAATACTTACGAACACAACTATATGTGAATTGTATTTTATAGGACAATACCTATGATAAAATTCCCCCAAAATTATTTCTAGAATTACTAAATATTTTTGAATTTATCCATTCCACGTCCTCCAATCAGCTTCTAATTAAAACTCGTGCAGGCTACCTACTGTAGGGGGAGAAAAACCTAGATTCTGGGACCGGAAATACCTGTGTTCCTGCTCTTGTTCTAGTATTTCATACTTTTAATCCTTGGAGAAGTTTCTAAATTGTGTGGAGTCTCAGTTGTCTCATAAAAAAATGAGGCTATTATCTACTACCTTTTATGGTTATTGTGAAGTATAAAGTAAATGAACTCATATATCAGGCAAGCTCAGTTGATGAGATACAGATGGTGTTCAATAAATAGCAATAGGAGGGCAGCGCCTGTGGCTCAGTGTGTAGGGCACCGGCCCCATATACTGAGGGTGGTGGACTCAAACCCAGCCCCAGCCAAACTGTAAGAAAAAATAGCCAGGCATTGTGGTGGGCGCCTGTAGTCCCAGCTACTCGGGAGGCTGAGGCAAGAGAATCACCTAAGCCCAAGAGTTGGAGGTTGCTGTGAGCTGTGCCACCATAGTCCTCTACTGAGAGTGACAAAATGAGATTCTGTCTCTAAAAAAGAAAAAAAAGACAAGAATAGCAATAGGTACTTAGTGGATGTTTGTCATGAATTATTTTTAAAACTTTATAAAGAATATGTCATTTGTATCTCCCATGACCCAGAGAGAAGATATAAAGATTAATGATATGATATGTAGTAAACATTTATGTCTACTTCTAGTATTCTGCATTTCAGCATTTGTTTCTCCCGAATTAGAAAGAATGTAGTCACAAGTGGGAGATGACTTTAAGAATAAAATATTAGGATACAGAAATCTACATCAATGATTAAAAATGATTTTTTATTTTTTATATACATACTAGTCTCCAAATTGCCACAAAGAAAAACGATTTTCTGCAGAGCTTGCATTTTTGCCACATAGCTTTAAAGAAATGAAAGCACTGTATAATCCCATAGATTAGATCTAAAAATAGAAAGATGGGTCAGCTGTCAGATGCTTACATTGTTGGGAGAATGGAGCCAAGAATCTTTCCCCAAAGACCATTGCATCCTTTCTGATATTTGCTCCCACAAAGATGAAGAATTCAAATCTATTCAATTCCAGAAGCTACTGCTTTCTTTTTGAGGTAGGCCTAGGGTTTGGAACTCTAAAGATTTACGAGGACTCTTAGGAAACTCCCAAATTTGTAATGTGCAGTTCCTGACTGGCTTATAATAGAAGTATAGGATGGCCATAAAGTTCGTGTGCAATTAAAATTGCTCGGACTTTGTGGCCACCTTGTGTTATATGGAGGGAGCTTTTCCACTTGGATTCTCCCCCACACCACTGAGGGAGGTTCTGTCTCCCCGCTTTTGCTTATCAATCTTTCCTTAAAAGAAAAAAAATTTTTTTAATTAAATAAAAAAGGAATTATTGGGTGTAATTCAGGATTACTGCTTTAACATGACTTCATTTTAGAAAAAAAATGAACTTTGTGAACTCTTCTTTCCAGAGTTATTTAACCTCTAAAAACAATACAAAAACAAACAAAAGGCAATGTGATGTAGACTGTGTTCTTAGTCCAAACTCTGACATTAATATGCTGAATTACCTTAGGCAAACTATGTTCCCTCTTGGGCCTCAGTTTTCCCATCTGCATGATGAGAGAATTATGGGAGATATTCATAAGGATTATCTTTCAGGATGCTCTAGATTATCTGAGCCTCAAAATTTCCAGACAGGCTAAGGAAAAAAGAAACCTCCACCTAACCAAGAACTCAGCACCCTTAAAAAGATGAATAGAAGAGACATTTCAATCTCTTTTCTGCTGATTTACAAGGATGGAGCTAGTTACTAGAGGTAAGAAAACGTACTGCTAAAAAAGAATGAAAGGTGATATCTGTCTGAAAGAAGTAGACACAGGTCAAAGAAATACAACCTGTGCGCTATGCAGATAACAAATGCATTCATTCAAATACCACTGAGTACCTACAACTGGCACCTTTCTATAGAGTTATGAGCTGTATAAAAACTCCTGTCAAGAGTCTACCACCATCTCCTCAAGGCAGGCTTGCTGATTTTGCCAACTTTAATTCCAAACTCTGATCTGCAACAGTCAAATGGAGAGAATGAAAAACATTCCATACATACTGGCTGACCCTGGAGAAGAACATAGGTTACTCCAATGCCTTTGCAAAGTTAGCAGTTTCAAAGTATAACAATCACGTACTGAGTTTGAACAGAAGAGCTGTTGGGGAAGACAATGGGGATCAAAATAATGTCAGCCATTTTTTAGCCTCTGTTTCTTTGGGTTTTTTGTCCCCCCAGCTCCCAGAAAATAGTGGCATCATTAGACAAAAAGGGACACAGTGGAAAATGTAAAATAGAGAAAGCCTAGTGTCAGAGTTGTCTACCCCTGCACCATAGCTCATAACCCAAAAATAAAGATACCTAACAATGTTATTACAAGGATAATCAATCTGGCAGGGATGTTTCTTTCAAAAGATTACAGGTTATTCTCTCTTAAACCTCAGACCTACTGTACAATGTTGAGACAAACCGAAGGACTCTAAGAGGATGAGGATTTAATTATTAATTCAATAAATATTTATTAGGTGCCAAAATTCCCATGCTGAAGATTCAGTAGCAAACAAGACTGGCATGGTCTCTGCTCTTACAGACTTCCAATCTAGTAGAAAAAAATAAAAATTAAGCAATTAGTAAAAAAATACTTAATTATAAGTATGAAAAATGTGATAAGTGCAAGAGGCATATGTGACAATGAAGGGAGCTAACTAGCTGACACAGGAAGAGTGGAAAAACATTCAAGCAAAGGATTGTAAGAGTGGGCACAAGCCCAACATTACACAGAAAAAAGTTAAACACATTTCTTTCAAAAAATGACCTAGCCTTTTCTGCTCCCTAAGTCTCAAATACATCTCTCGTTAGTACATAAAGCATCACTGAGCTAATTTCAATGCAATGTAGCTACCAATTTATGAATCTGTCTCCCCTCCTAGATTATAACCTCTTCCGGTATAAAGGCCTTACTCTTTTTTTTTTTTTTTTTTCTTTTGCAGTGTTTGGCTGGGCCTGGGTTTGAACCCACCACCTCCAGCATATGGGGCTGGCGCCCTACTCCTTTGAGCCACAGGTGCTGCCCTAAATGCCTTATTCTTTTCAACCTATTTCTGTGCCTCTGGTGCCTAGCATTGACTAGATACTGAGTAGGCCTCAGAAAGCAGGGGTGATCATTATTATGATTACTGTGCTTCAGATTGGTAAGTATACAAATAATGTAAGTCTGTTATTGTTAATGAGATCTTGAGATCTCTCTCAAATACCAAATTAATCCCAGGAACAGATCTCCTACCACTGATCCCAACACATGCCACTGCTCTCAGTTCCTTTCTTGTGATAAACGTTGCTTGTTTACATGGGTGACACAGAGCTGTCCTTTCCGCTGTGTTTTGGTTACTTCCAATGCAAGAGATCAGCCAATAAAAGCAACGCTTTAAAAGGCAGTGATATGAAGAACACAAGGTGGGAAAACAGGAGGGTGAAGAGAAAGAATTAGGACACGGCTGTAGTGTTCTGTAGGCTAAAACATAGACTCAATCTGTCACAGAAAATTAAATCAGAGGCTGAATGTACTTCCTAGTCTCCTGAATAAACATAAGCAGGGCTACTGGTATTGTCACCAGTTTTATCTGAGCTATGCTAGGTCCTCAATGACATCAAGTTCTAAGCCCCAGCATCATCTAAACTGGGGTGGCCAGGTCACTGCTATACCAAGCCAAATTCTACAAAGCTCCAACTGCCCTAGACAGAAAAAAGATGCCAACTGCTAAATCCATTTTGATAGCTGGAGGAGGATTAAAGAAACTGCACACATGGTGATGTCCAAATCTGAGCAATGAGATTAACCTCCATGTGGACTGCCTAATCTCAGAGAAGGTGGGTTTTGTTTTGTTAAATGCTTCCAGCATTTGTTTTCATTGCAGCCATGTACAATTTGAGAAATGTACTTTCAGAATGGACTCTGTTAAGGGAACTAACCATACAGGACTTTTTATTCAGAATATTTTTGTAATATGATGATAGTCTTTTGATTGAATATCTTTTTTGTTTCTTATCTTGAGTTTGTTTTTTTTTTAATGAATTAAGGTCATTATTCAGAGGATGATAATCTGGATTTTATTTGTATAGTCAGACTGAGTCTTCATTATAATTGCTACATAATATTTTTATCAAATAATAACAAAGGAAAAGAAAAACAGATATAAAATTTTAATAAGGAAAAGCTGGCCTATAAAAAATACCAAGAGTTGTACTCTGGTTACAATAGTAAAGTTTAAGTCAATTTTGTTTTCCGTTTGAGATAGTGTCTTACTCTGTTGCCTAGGTTAGAGTGCCATGGGGTCAGGTTAGCTCACAGCAACCTCAGACTCCTGGATTGAAAAGATCCTCCCGCCTCAGCCTTGTGAATAGCTGAGACTATATTAAGTGGTCAACACAACATCTGGCTAATTTTTCTATTTTTAGTAGAGATGGGGTCTCGCTCTTGCTTAGGCTAGTCTCAAACTCCTGAGCTCAAGTGATTCTCCTACCTTGGCCTCCCAGAACATTAGAATTACAGGTGGGAGCCATCATGCCCAGCCCCAATTTTATTTATCAAATGTCACATACTTTTTTAAGAAGTGTAACATTAGTCGTCTTTGGATAGTGAAACTACATAATTTTAAAAATGTTTTTCTTTTAAAATTGTGTTTTTATCAATGAAACATGTGTAGCCTTGCTATTTAAAAAGACAATGCCCTTTTAAAAAAGATAATTCCATATTTCTCCATATTCCTTCATTTTATGACTCTTTTCCTCACATTTTTCCATCAAAGTTTTCCTTCATAACTCCTTTGGTTTTTCTCCCTTATTTAAAAAAAAAAAAAAAAAAGAAAGAAAGAAAGAAAAGAAAAGAAAAACTTACTTTTCAGAGCAATTTTAGGTTCTGAATGAAAAACAGAGAGATTTCCCCATATTCCTCGCCCCCACATATGCTTGTCCTCCCCCACTGTCAACAACCTCCCCCAGATTGGTAGGTTTGTTTACTACAAATGGTGAAACTATCCTGGCAGATCATTATCACCCACGTCTGCAATTTACATTAGGGTTCACTCTTAATGTACATTCAATGGATTTTGACAAATATATGAAAACATGTACCTATCACATGGTGAAGTAGTGTCACAAAGAGTAGTTTTACTACCCTACAAATCCTCTGTGCCCCACCTAGTCATCCTTCCTGCAAACCTGGGCAACTTCTGATCTGTTTACTGTCTCCATAGTTTTCTCTTCTCCAGAATATCATATAGTCAGAACCATATAATACATGGCTTTTTCAGGTTAGCTTAGTTATTATGCATTTAAATTTCCTCCATGTCTCTTCATGGCATGATAGTTCATTTCTTTTAAGCACTGAGTAATATTCCATTGTCTAGATATATCACTATTTATACGTTTATCTATTGAAAAACATTTTGGTTGCTCCTATGCTTTAATAATTATGAACAAAGCTGCTATAATCATTCACGAGTAGGTTTCTGTGTGGGTGTTAAGTTTTCAATTCATTCAGGTTAACAACAAGAAGCAAACTGCTGGATCATCTGTTAAAGGTATATCAGCTGGGCCAGGTCCCTGACACCTGTAATCCCAGCACTTTGGGAGGCCTAGGCAAGAGGCCTAGGCTTGAGGCCAGGAGATTGAGACCAGCCTGAGCACGAGCCAGATCCTGTCTCTACAAAACAGAAAAATTAGCCAGGTATAGTGGGGCACACACTTGTAATCCCAGCTACTCAGGATGCTGAGGCAGGAGGATTGCTTGAGCTCTAGAGTCTGCAATTATAGTGAGCTATGATGATGCCACTGCATTCTAGCCCAGGTGACAGAACAAGACAATGCCTCAGAAAAAAAAAAAAATATATATGTTTAGTTTTGTAAGAAATTCCAAAGTGTCTGTATAATTTTGCATTCTCACCAGCAACGAATGAAAATGAGTGTTGCTCCACATCCTCACTAGCACTTTGTGGTGTCAGTGTTCCAAATTTTAGCCATTCCATAATAATAGCCATGTAAAGATATCTCATTGTTTTAATTTGTACTTCCCTAATGACATAAAACGTGGAGCACCTTTTCATACGTTCATTTGCCACCTATATTGTCTTTGGTAAAATGTCAGTAGTCTTCAGCCAATTTTTAAATCAGATTGTGTCACACCTCTAATCTGAGCACTCTGGGAGGCCAACATAGGTGGACTACTTGAACTCAGGAGTTAGAGACCAGCCCAAGCAAGAGTGAAACCCTCTCTCTACTAAAAATAGAAAAATTAACTGGGCATTGTGGTGGGTGGCTATAGCCCCAGCTACTTGAAGCTGAGGCAAAAGGATCACTTGATCCCAAGAGTTTGGGTTGCTGTGAGATATGACGCCATAGCACTTTACCCAAGGCAACAGAGTTAGACTCTATCTCCAAAAAAAAAAAAAGAAAACCTAGCACTCTGGGAGGCTAAGGTGGGTGGATTGCTTGAGCTCATGAATTCAAGACCAGTATGATCAAGACTGAGACCCCATCTCTACTAAAAATATAAAAACTAGCCAGGCATTGTGGCAGGTGCCTGAAGTCCCAGCTACTTGGGAGGCTGAGCCAAGAGGATGGCTTGAGCCCAAAAGTTTGAGGTTGCTGTGAGCTACAATGTCACAGCACTCTACCCAGGACAACAAAGTGAGACTCTATCCTTCCCTCCCCCGCAAAAAAAGGGAGGAGGGAGAAAAAAAGAAAGAAAAAAAAATATTGTCTTTTCTCCATGGTATTACCTTTGCTCCTAGGTCAAAGATCAGTTAACTATACTTATGAGGATCTATTTCTGAGCTTTCTGTCCTGTTGTCTATATCTTCACTGATCTGTCTGTTCTTTTGACCAGTATTACACTGTCTTGCTGTCTTGATTACTGTACTTCATAGAAGTTTAACACAAACAGATCTGCCATCACAATCTACATCTAAAACTCAAACTGAAAAGGATGCCCAAAAGGAAATAAGGCAATGCACCCTTCTGCCCCAGAATTACAAAGAAACACTAAGACAGGTTCACTCCCTCTAGAATTTGTAGGGCAGTTGTATCAGGAAACAAGTAATTTACAATGTAGTATGCTAAAGGAAAGCATGAACAGTTCTAATGGGAATCCACACACAGGAGTGACAAAATCTATCTGGAGATATAATGAAAACTTCACAGTCAGAAGTGGCATCTGAGCTCAGTTTTGAAGGATTAGGCTCCCAACAGGCAGAGAAAGGGAAAAAATGTAAAGGCAGTCTAGGCAGATGCAGGAGCATGTACAAAGACATGGTAGCATTAAAACATGGGTTGTTCTGAAAACATAAGTAATTTTGTGTAGCTACAGTTGAAGTATATGACAGTGAGTGGCAGAAAAGACTTAGAAATATTGAAGAAGTCAGACTGGGAAAAGTTTTATGTACCAGACTAAACAGCTGGAGTTCTTCGTATAGATAGAAATAATACACCCCTATTGCCGCCACCATTTTACCTAGTACATGTCATGTACTAAGCAAGGGTTTTATATACTTTACTACTCTGAATGTTCAAAATTCTGCCACATGGATATTTTTCTCCTTGTTGTACATACAAGAAAAAAAGACTCAAGAGAAGTTAGGTAACTCTCTCAATTCAGGTGTGACTCCAAAGACTACACAATTGCCCAAAAAAGGACTCCAACTCTAGCTCTTCTGATTCAAACACATCACAGGTTGTAAGAATAATCTTACCCTAGCCACAGCAAACTGAGTGATATATACATGTTCAAAGAGCCCTTGAAATCTCGGGCATCAGACTGAATAGGTTCATCTACTTAGTTGGCAGTCTCTAAGACAAAGAGATACTAAAAAGTCTAAGATCAATTTTCCTACAGTCCTTGATTGAATTTTCCCCTCTCCTTACACTATTATAGCATTTGACATCAATGGCTATTTCAGGAGATAAGGTAGCCAGATTTCCCAAAGCAAAGACAGAAACAGAACAAGCTTGTGGCTTAGACACCACTAAATCTGACAAGTGGCTGTGAAAATTCAACAGTAAAGAAACAAGGCTTTATGAAAACATGTGTCCGTGCTCTAAAGCTCATGGGCTAGTTGAATTTGGTCATGTTACTTAATCTTTCTAAATCTCAGTGTCCTTATATTTAAACTAAAATAATAAGTACTAATTTTCATGTAGCCATAAAAGCTGAAATATAACAAATAATGTGAAGGAAGGACCTAACCTAGAGTATGGTAGGTACCCAAACCTTTCATATTCATGCAGATAATTAGCTAGCACTTAGTATACCTCACAGTCTTTTTTGTGAGCTTCAAACAAGGTGAAGTCTGTGAAAGCTATTAATCATGTGACATATAATTATTCTTTATAACTAAGTGCAAAACACTATTTTAAAACAGAAGAATGACTACATCATAATCTTTAAGGACCTAATTTCTCCAAAAAGAGATCCATAAGTATACAAGTAAGTACAATACGGGTAAGAAGTAGTAAGTGCCAGAAGAGTGAAAATAGCTGACATAATCAAGCATTTATCATGGGCCAGACCTAGTCTAGGTGCTTTACCTAGTTTTATTTAATCCTTATGTGAACCCTATAGAACAAGTACTATAGACGTAGAAAGTGAAGCACATACCAGCTAGGAATTTGCTTAAGTTTACACAACTAGGAAGTAGTGGAGACAAGAGTTAAATCCAAGAATCCTGACTCTATAACTCATATAATTAGAAATGCAGAGGTGTGAATTTACATAGAGAAATCATACAGTAACAATAATGGAGTCAGGAGCCCTCACAGTATGCCAGGCCCTATGTTAAGCACTTTACATATAAACTCTTTTTTTCCTTTTGAGACAGTCTCATGCTGTTGCCCCAGGTTAGAGTGCAGTGGCTTCATAACTCATAGCAACTTCAAACTCCTGGCTCAAGCCACCCTCTTGCCTCAGTCTCCCAAGTAACTGGGATGACAGGTGCTTGCTACAACACTCCACTGGTTTTTCTATTTTTAGTAGAACTGGGGTCTTGCTCTTGCTCAGGCTGGTCTTGAATTCCTGAGCTCAAGGGATCCACCAGCTTCTGCTTTCGAGAGTGCTAGGATTACAGGCATGAACCACTGTGCCCGGCCAACATGTAAACTCTTACTGAATCCCAACAATCCTCCAGGAGTTAGATACCAGTCCAATTTTACAGAGGAAACAAAAGACTAAATGAGGCCCAAGTTACTTTGTTCAAGGTCTCACAGCTAGTTACGGGAAAAATCAATCTCAAACTTTGCCCTATCAGCACATGCTCTTAACCTCTCTACTGTATGGTTCTGTGACAGGCAATACTGTAGGCTGGGTCTGAAGACCAAGAAGGATTTGAATAGTCGGTAAGTTGTGTGGGGTTCAAGACAAAAGGTATAGCACGAACAAAGGTACATAGGGAGAAATCTTGAAACTTTTCAAAAAAACACTAGTAATATTTATTGGTATAAAAATCCCCAACTTTTTTGTTTTTGAGACAGAGTCTCACTTTGTTGCCCCTGGTAGAGTGCCATGGCATCACAGCTCAGCAACCTCCAGCTATACCCTGTATCAGGCGGGGCCAATCCATGACCCCCAGGCTGTATGCAGGCCAGCGTGGCTATAAATACAGTCCAACATAAAATTATAAACTTTCTTAAAACATCATAAGTTTTTTTGGTGGAACTCTATTGCACAGTTCTTGAGTGAGAACTCTGTAGACAACAACAATGTCACCTAAAATAAACATACATATGCTCTCATTATTTGTATGCATGTGTGGGTTCAGTTACACAGAGGTATGTGGTTTCCAGTGTGATTATCTTTCAAGCACAATCCAATTGACATCAGACATTATATGTGCTCATGGGAAGGCAGTAATTATCAATAAGACTTCCACCTGCCAGTGCAGCATTAGGCACTGAATGTTATTTAGAAGTCAGGTACACATTCTTATTTGATTATTAAGGGCACTTGACACCTCAGCTGTTCCTCATATATCACCCATCATGCTTTACAGTCAGTCCTCCACCTCTCCCTACATTGGCAGCTGGGATGTGGAAGAACTCAAACTTTGCTTTCTATTTTCCTGTCAATTTAATTTTCATAATAAAAGTAAATATAGTCATTTATCTATTATTATGTTTTAATCCCAGTATGGCTTCTACAATGTCTCAAAAGAAAAGAGAATTCCCCCCCCCAAAAAAAAAAAATTATACACAAAGACTGTTCCATGAAAACTGGACTTTTTTGTCAAGGCAAATGGTAAGGTACTCTGCTTAATTTGTAAGCAGAGTTAAAAAAAAAACAAAACTTGTAAATCTGCAGGTTTTCAAAGACTATAATTTGGAAAGGCATTATATGCAAAACTATACTGTCAAATCTGATGTATATGACGGATTTGTTGTAAGGACAAATAGCAGACCTGAAAAAAAGCCTTTTTTTGAGAGACAGATCTCAAGCTATTACCCTGGGTAGAGTGCCATAACATCATAGCTCACAGCAACCTCCAACTCTTGGGTTCAAGCGATCCTCTTGCCTCAGTTTTTCTATTTTTAGTAGAGACAGGGTCTTGCTTTTGCTCAGGGTGGTGTAGAACTCATGAGCTCAAGCAATCCACCCGCCTCGGCCTCACTGTTAGGATTACAGGTGTGAGCCACTGAACTTGGCAACAAAAAAATTTTTTAAAGGTTACAACTCAGATGGATTCCATTGTAAAAGCTAGTTATGTGATTGCCTATTTAACAGCAAAAACAAAAAACAAAAAAAAAAACCATTTACTAATGATAGGTTATTAAGCAATAATTGGAAAGCATAGCAGATACAATTTGCCCCGAAAAAAAGGGGGGGATATTTCTAAAACCAGTTTTCTAACATCAGTTTTTCTCACCAGACTATAGCCAAATTGCATAAACATCTAAAATTAATAATCTTAATAATCTAAGCTTCTACCTTAGTAAACTAGAAAAAGAGCATATTAAACCCAAATTAAGCAGAACAATAATAAAAATTAGAGCAGAAATCAAAGAAATTAGAGAAAGAAAATCAACAGAATAAATCAACAAAGCTAAAACTCAAAACTGGCTCTTTAAACAATCAATAACATCTATAAACCTCTAGCAAGGCCAACTAAGGAAAAGAGATAACATAAATTACTAGTATCAGAAATGAAAGCAAGTTTGTCAATTATACCTCAATAAAACTGTTAAAACAACAACAAAAAACAAAACAGAGGACATCACTATAGATACCAAAGACATTAAAAGGGAAGTAAAGGATTATAATGAGCACCATTTGGAGTCTATGAGCACCAATTTGATACTCTAGATGAAATGGACTAATTTTCTTTTGCATTTATTTATTTGTTTATTTTTTTCAATAGATTTGGGGGGTAGAAGTGGGGTTTTATTTATTACATGAATGAATTGTACAATGGTGAAGTCAGGGCTTTTAGTGTGCTTGTCACCTAATTATTGTACAGTGTACCAAACAGGTAATTTTTGATCTCTCATTGCCTTCCTACCCTCTCCTCCTCTGAGACTCCAAAGTCCATTATACCACTCTATGTGATCAGATATACCAATGGTTTAGCTACCACTTATGTGTGAGTACAAGTGGCATTTGTTTTTCCATTCCTGAGATACTTCACTTAGGATAATGGCTCCCAGTGCCATCCAATTTGCTGCGAAAGACACTAGTTCATTCTTTTTAATGGTTGAGTAGTACCCCATGTTGTGTGCATGTGTATGTGTACACCATTTCTTTATTCTCTCATCAGTTGATGGTCACTTAGGTCGATTCCACATCTTCACAATTGTGACTTGTACTCCAATAACGAACACGTCTTTTTTTTTTTTTTTTTAGACAGTTTCCCTTTGCCCCCCTTTCTGCCCCTGATAGACTACTGTAGTGTCATAGCTCACAGCAACCTCAGACTCCTGCTCTCAAGTGACCCTTTTGCCTCAGCCTCCTAAATAGCTGAGACTACAGGTACCTGGCACAACGCCCAGCTATTTTTAGAGACATGTTTCTGCTCTTGCTCAGGGTTGTCTTGATCCCATGAGCTCAGGCAATCCACCTGCCTCCAACTCCTGGAGTGCTAAGATTATAGTCATGAGCCACCACACCCAGCCTAACACCTGGCTATTTTTAGAGATGGGACTGGTCTCGAACTTGTGAGCTCAGGCAATGCGCCCACCTCGGCCTCCCAAAGTGTTGGGATTATAGGTGTGAGCCACTGCTCCCTGCCCATGTCTTTCTAATATAATGACTTTTTTTCTTTTTGGTAGATAACCAGTAGTAGGACTGCTGGATCAAATGACACATCTACTTTTTGTTCCTGGAGGAACTGTCATATTGTTTTCCACAGAGGTTAGACTAATTTACATTCCTACCAATAGAATATAAGCATTCCCTTTTCACTGCATCTGAGCCACCATCTATTGTTTTTTGACATTTTAATAACTAAAACACAGCCATTCCAGAAGGGGTAAGGAGATATTTCACTGTGTTTTAATTTGAATTTTTCTGATTAGTGATGCTGAACATTTTTTATTTTTTTACCATTTGTATATCTTTTGAAAAATGATTGTTCATGGCTCAGCACCTGTGGCTCAAACAGCTAAGGCGCCAGCCACATATACCTGAGCTGGCGGGTTCAAATCCAGCCCGGGCCCGCCAAACAACAATGACAGTTGCAACCAAAAAAAAAAAAAAAAAAAAAAAAAAAAAATAGCCAGGCGTTGTGGCGGGCACCTGTAGTCCCAGCTACTTAGGAGGCGGAGGCAGGAGTTGGAGGTTGCTGTGAGCTGTGATGTCATAGCACTCTACCCAGGGCAACAGCTTGAGGCTCTGTCTCCAAAAAAAAAGAAAAGAAAAAGAAAAATGACTGTTCATGTCTTTTTGCTTTTTTTTTTTTTCTTTTTGACACAGAGTCTTACTATATTGCCCTCAGTAGAGTGCCATGGCATCATAGCTCATAGCAACCTCCAACTCTTGGGCTGAAGTGATTCTCTTGCTTCAGCCTCCTAAGTAGCTGGGACTACAGGCGCCCGCCACAACGCCTGGCTATTTTTGGTTACAGTTGCCATTATTGTTTTAACTGGCCTGAGTTGGGTTCAAACTCACCAACCTTGGTGTATGTGGCTGGAGCTTTAACCACTGTGCAACGGGCACCGAGCCTTTTTGCCCATTTTTAATAGGATTATTATTTTTCTTGCTTATTTGTTTGAACTTTGTAGATTTTGAATCTTTTGTTGAAGGTACAGTTTGTGAATATTTTCTCACATTCTGTAGGCTGTTTATTCCGTTGATTATTTCTTTTGCTGTATAAAAACATTTCAGTTTAATTAAGTCACATTTATTTATTTTTGTTTTTGTTGTATTTCCTTTTGGGTCATGGCTTAGGCCAATGTCCAGAAGTTTTTAACCTAAGTTTTCTTTTAGAATTTTTTAACTATTATTACTATTTATTTTATTATTATGAACACTACTGTTTACAATAGAAATAACATTTCGTGATCGTTTCTCTCCTGAAAATCCTTTTTTCTTTTTTTAAGAGACAGGGTTTTACTCTCACTCAGGCTGGTCTTGAACTCCTGAGCTCAAGCATTCCATCTGCCTCGGCCTCCTGGAGTGCTAGGATTATAGGCATGAACCACCATGCCTGTCTCATGAAAATCCTTTTATAAGAAAGGTTTCAATAGCAAGAAATTATATAGCTATAGTTTATGGAGCATAACTTTGTGCCTGGCACAGGCTAAATTAAGAAAAAAACACATCTCATTTAACCCTCACCATTATGAAATGCCTTGAAGTTTGTTATCATTTTAGGAGAGGAAATGACTTCAGAATCAACTTTCTTCATAATGGTAATAATAGTAGTATTATTAGATGAGTGAATGAAAGTACAACATGAGGCCTATTCTGAAGCTATTTCATGTTGTTTTAGAAGACTTTAAAGCATTCAGCTTCAAGCATGGACTGAATGGTGGAGAGGCAGGCAGTTTGGAAGGTGAAGTATCCAAATGTGTACTCCCAGAAGACTCCTTATCCGGAGTCAATCTTGGAGGTACCAGGATTTATTTTATAAGAGAAAACAGCCTTTCCTGACCTGGCACTGTCTGCAGATCCCAGGCCTGAGGACTCTGAGAAATGACTTCCATAGTCTGTAGGCACAATCCATTTCCACTGGACAACAAGCATCCCTGGCATATGGTGTCTGTACCTTTCACTGTGTGCCTGATAAACCTTGAGCCACATCAGAATTATTGGCCTTGTGTGCTGTCAGCTGGGACCTCCTGACACCATGCAGTGGGCTAACACCCACCTGCCTGTTTATTTATGACTTTTATTGGGTCTTCCGAGAACTCATACATTGACCAACCCACCAGCTGGCTGAGCCCTCATCAGGAAGCTCTCATCAAAGTGAATCACGCTCTCACTAGGCACTTGTTCCCCGAAGGTTCATTGCAAATACTGTGATCTTTCCTGCAACGTTCTTAAATAATTTTTTTTTTTTTTTTTTTTTTTTTGTTAATTGTGGAAAAGGGGCAGGGAAAGAAGGCAGGGGAAGAGGTGCGTGACAGGGTCGGGCCAGTGGCATGGTACCACATTGGCTGTATCTAGGTAGAGGTAGTTTCAGGCCGGGCCTTGCTGAGTGGTTGCTAAGCGGAAGTAGCTCGATGGATCTACTTCTAGTCAGGCTCGGGAAGTTGCACTAGGCCTCAGGCACACGGCAGGGCCCAACAATTCCCTCTTCTGTTTTTTGTATGGCGGAAAAACATAGCCCCTGTCTTAGGTTGCCTGCTCTTGCTGTTTCACTCTTACCCATCATGGGGATACAAACATCAATGGTTTGGTCCCTGTATTAGGTTGACTGAATGCAGAGTGATCTTACCCGTCTTTGGGTACTATGAATGTAATCCACCATGCAGCCTCTCCATATCCTGTCTTAGGTTGTCCAGTTTGGGGAATTTTACCTGTCATTGGTGCTATGGAGGGTGGTGAAGAATAATAGTTAGATTCTTGGTTAATGAGCTGGTGATATCGGACCTCAACCTGATTTAACTGCCTCTAACCTTTTTTAAGGATACAGGGCCCAAAGGCGAAGGGTAAATAAGGGTAGCAGGGGAAGAAAGTAGGGTAAAAAACCATGTAGGCCCATCCACAGGGGATTTTCTAAAATTTCTTTTCTTCTCTTTTCTAGAACTTCTTGGAGTGTTTTGGTCTTGTTTTGCATGATCTCAGATCTGTTGGCATAAAAGGAGCACTTCTCCTGCAAAAATAAACAGATGCCTCCCTTTTTGGCAGTTAATAGGTCTAATCCCCTTCTTGTTGGGGCAAGTATTTAAAGTCTCTTGCCAGAACCCAAATGGGTTTTTTCTCGTTGTTTTTTTTTTTTTTTTTTTTATTGTTAAATCATAGCTGTGTACATTAGTGCAATCACCTGTACCCAGGTGAACTTTGATCAGTACTTTATACCATACAAAATAAAAGATAAATCAAATGGATCATAGACCTAAATGTTAAGCTAAACCTAAAAAACTTGTAGAAAAAGAAATACAGAAGACAATTTTTGTGACTTAGGTTATGTGAAGCTTTTAAAAACACAATACCAAGAACATTATCCATGAATAAAAGTTGATTAATTGAACTTCATAAAAATGAAAAGTTTTCATTCTTGGAAAACACTATTGAGAACATGAAGTACCAATCCAGAAAATATTTGCAAATAACATATCTGACCAAAGATTTATAAGCAGAACATACAAATAACTCTCAAAACTCAATACTAAAAAGTTAAACTTGATTTAAAGAAATGAGCAAAGATTTAAACAGGCATTTCCTCCAAAGAAAACATGAATGGCAACTAAGTACATGAAACATTTGTCATTTTGTCATTAGGGAAAGGCAAATAAAACTCACAATGAGATGTCACAAAACACTTACTAAAAGGTCTACAATATAAAAAGACTTATCATAACAAGGAGGGGCTAGAATGTGTCAAGTGAAATACTCCCACACAGGTGGGATGTATTAATAAAATGATACACAATACTTTGGAAAGTAATTTGCCAGTTTCCTTAACTCTCAGCTATCCATATACTTACCCATTCTCTCCGGAGAGACTACCCTAGAGAAATGACAACATATGGCAGAACAAAGATTTATACACAAATGTTCATAGCAGCTTTACTTGTAATTGCCAAAAACTTAAAACAATTCAAATATCCATCAATAAGTGAATGCATAAACAAATTTTGGCCTGTCCATATGTTAGAATATTACTCAGTAATAAAAAGGAACGAACATTGATACACACAACTTCATTGAATTCCAAAAGCATTATTCTGATTTAAAATGACAGAGGATGACAACTACAACCAAAAAATAGCTGGGCATTGTGGTGGGCACCTGTAGTGAAGTCTGAGGCAAGAGAATCGCTTAATCCCAGTGGAGGTTGTTGTGAGCTGTGATGCCACGACACTCTACCCAGGGCAACAGCTTGAGGCTCTGTCTCAAAAAAATAAAAAAGAAAATAAAAGAAAATAAAATGACAGAGGAAAAAACCCCCAATATATATTGGACGTTTCTATTTATGTTAAACACTAGAAAATGCAAACTAATCCATAGCCATGGAAAACAGATTCACGATTGTCTGAGAATCAGAAAAAAAGAACAGAAGGGAACAAAAAGGAAGGATTATAAAATTACAATGGAGCATGAAGTACTTTTTGGGCTGAGGGCTATATTCATTATCTTGAATGTGTAGACAATTCCATGCATGCATATGCATGTATGTACACATATAAGTAAATATCAGATCTCATCCAACTGTATGTTGAAATATGTGCAGTTTATTTTATGTCAATTACATCTTAGTAAAACTTTAAAAAATGAAAGCAAGAATGATGAACATTCTTCAGAGGATGTTTATCCTGGTAGAGAAAGTGAAAGCTATGAATTGTGGGAAGAACTTCTGGTTAGTTTTATTTCATTGTTAAGATCTGGCTTTTGCGTTGAATAATGTGTTCTTGAGTGTTAATTAAATTATTAAAAAATAAAAAAATGATTAAATAAAAATCAGGGCAGAATGATCCAATAATGTACATAAATTTTAAAATAGTAGTTGTAATATTTAATCTGGCTTTCTATACCTCTTTCCCAAAAAATGAATAATAATAAAAATAATGTTTTTACAGGATCTGTTTCAGTGGAGTTAAATATTCATAGTAAATTGTAGCATCAAATTAAGCTCTACAGTATTTTGGAATAGAAGATGCTATTTTTAGTTCAATCTCAAGTTTTGATCCAGAGAGAAATAAAGATGTGCCCCAGTTTTCTCAAGGATATGCTTTTAAGTATTTTGGCTGTGATACTTCAGTACTTCAGGATGTTTTGAATTTAGTAACAGTCAACTTTAGTACAGGGAGAATACTATCATGAAAAATTATTTGCTAAAGTGGGTCACAGGATACTCTCTCTTCCCAATGACTTAAGCCCCTTCTTCGGGTATTCAGACATGAACCTCAACACTTTAGTCTGCACAGAATAGTTGTTGCTTCCCTGTGTTTTAGGAAAGGTGGAAAGTTATTAACCTTGTATTGCCTTTTTTTGTATGATGAGGGGTGGAGTAATGTGTGGATATGATATTTTTCCAAGGTCTCTGGCAAGCATTACACCTCCGACTATGATCTCAACTGGAGGACTTGAGCCTATTATTTCCCCACTGGTTTTTCTCTTCTAATATATGGCTTGTAGCAGATCTTAAATCATGGTTTTGTAATGTACTTAAAGCTATGATTTTAATACTCTAGAAATGCTCAGTTTTTGCTAGAAATATAATGAAATAAACTGGATAACAGTTACAGATTCTTCAAAACAGATGCTGGCAGAAGGCTTTTCCCACAGCACAACCCTAGGCAGAAAAGTCATGTATTATACAATCTGAAAGTTACCCTAGAGTTGTACTACCATTCAGCTCTTGATGGTTATGACCAGATGAAAATAAAAAATTAAGACACATAAGAAGTCATTCTGTTACATTCTGGTATATTCTGTTACATTCATTCATTCCTTATTTTTATATTCTAGGCGTAAAAACAGTTGTTGGTTATTTAAGGGATCATTACATAGGTTTTCTGGTCTTATGAGTCTTTATATTTGATTCTTTCAGTAAAATAATTTTCTAATAATTTGAACATAGACAGTTAACTATTTAGATTCTTCAAAATATTCAATATCTTGGAAAGAAATCATGGAAATAAATTTCCATTTTGTACCTATCAATGCTACCACTTTTTCTTTCCATGGTTTAAAAAACAACAAGTGACAAAACAAAACAAAACAAAGTGCCAGCAGCTGAGAACAGAGCTATGAGGTGGACACCTGGGCTTTAGTACTCTCCAACCCTGCTCGCTCCCTCTTCGTTTCATGCATGTCCTGTCCATCCCGGTGTCCTGAGTATGGCAGTGCGCCTGGATCTCCACAAAAGTCTCATTGGAAGAGTGACAGTGGAACAAAATTCAGTCTCCTCTGCTACAATTGGCCTTATTACATTATCAATATCATCCTTCCTCTCTGCTACTCATTTTAGTTTTTACTTGCCCTCCGTTAGTATTTTAGCCTTGGCTGTCTGCTTGGTTGGAACATTTAGTTCAGTTATACCTGTCAGACTGTGGTTGCATCTATCAGTTTCCAGTTATATACCAGGCAGGGGAGCATCAAGAATACCCTGGGTCTTTACCTCTTCCTACTCAAAGTTATCGTGGTGATAGATAATCACTTATATAAAAAAAATTCTTCCTTTTACCATTTGTACACCATTCTAAGAAGCTCAGATCAACTAGGAAATTCCTAGTCTCTTCAATTTTAGAGCTATTCTTAGTCCATCCCCTAACATAACCATTCTGTTTCTCTTACTCCCACCTCCTTGGAAGCAAGACTTCCACTCCAGCAGAATTTAAGTTGTACACACAGGAAACAGTACATAAATGCATCAATATGAGTGAGATATGGTGAGTGGGCCTAATCATACTTCCCTTCCTTATTTCTATACCTGTGTATTTCAGCTATAGATGGTCCAGTTATACAAATAGTTCAGTTTATATACTGCCTATGCGAAGATGGTACTTTAACTCTGCAAAGCATTGTTTCCCTGATGGCACTATAGCTGAAGCTTAAATGGCTGTTTCATATTGCTGCTCGACTGGCTCCTCTGGAGAACGAGACATATGGCAGAACCAATGGTTTCTATGTCCATGGGCCCATTGTTACACTGTATTCATCTTAATAAAAGGCAATGCTACCAGGTTCCATGTTGTTAAATCTGGATTGTGTGTGTTTCAAACAGTGGTGACTGCAGACATTTAGGGACAGGAAATTATCTGGTATAGGTTATCAACTACGTAAAGTTGATCACTGTCCCTTCGAAGACACAAGTCATTTCATATAATCAATATGCCACCTAATAACTCACTGTTTTTCAAGATGGAAGGTACTCAGTCACTAACTTCCTGATCACCAGTCTTTCTTTTTATTCTTTTATTTTTTTTTTTAGAGACAGAGTCTCACTTTTATTGCCCTCGGTAGAGTGTCGTGGCATCACAGCTCATAGCAAACTCCTGGGCTTAGGCAATTCTCTTGTCTCAGCCTCCTGAGTAGCTGGGACTACAGGTGCCTGCCACAACGCCCAGCTGTTTTTTTATTGCAGTTTAGCTGGGGCTAGGTTTGAACCCACCACCCTTGGTATAATTAAATATTAGAATTACCATATGATCTAACCATTCACTTTTGGTTATATATTCAAGAAAATTAAAAGATGGCATAGTTGAATGAAATGTTAGCAGAAAATATCATTAGAAAAGTTTCACTGTTGTAAATCTTAAAGTACATTTTCACTGTATAACCTGTATCTAAAGTTTCCAAACCTTATATATTCTACACATTTGTGAAGATTGCAACAAAGTATCTTTCTTCTGTGAAACCTTATCTGAACTTCTAGTCTGGGTTGGTTTCTTAATGCTCAGTGCTACCATAGCCTATTATATTTTCCTAAATTGTAAACATTATGAAATTGCATAAAACATTTCTGTACCCCAAGAAATCAGTATATTTTTTCTGGCATTTAATAATTGAACAGAATGAATGTTTGCTTGTCAAATGAACCAAAGAATTGATCAACATCCTCCCAAGGAACTTGTCTCCCGTTAATCCTCAAACTGATAGTTAATCTATCAATTTAGAAAAATTTTGAAACCTAATTTGGATCCTGAAAGAATCTCAGATCCTAGTTGTTTCTTACTATTAAAAATTTGAATATATCCTACTTATGTAAATTCAAATCCTATTGAGAACCTTCTCTGATGATCTCCTTCATTGTAAATACGTCTTTTTCCCTAAAAAGATCAATCTCCCTGAAATTTCTGAATAGAATATCTTTGAGTTGAATATCATATAAGCCAAATCATTGGAAAGATATACCATGTTCATAAGTAGACAACTTTTTAATATGTTAATTCTTCACAAATTGATTTGTAGATAGAATGTACAACTCATCAGAATCTCAGTAGGTTATTTTGTGAATATTAACAAATTGATTCTAAAATTTATATGAGAAAAGAAAAGACATAGTATGATTAACACAATACTGATGAAGAACAAAGTCAGAGGGCTGAAACTATCTGACTTTATGAATTATCAGAAAGCATCAGTATTCAAGATAGTGTGGTATTGATGGAGTTATGAACAACTGATACAGAATAGAAGGCCCAGAAATAAACTCACACAAGTACCTTCAACTGATCATTTTTGAATAAGCAAAGAAAGGTCAATGAAGAAAGGATAGTCTAAAATTGTGCTGGAACAATTTAATATCCATATACAAAAATATCAATCTAGACTCAGCCTTACACACAACACATGCATTTAGTCTTAAATGCAAAATACAAAACTCTAAAACTGATTTGTTTGGTAATGAGATCTAATGACATGATCCATAAAAAGAAAAAATTGGATATTTGAGCTTTATTAAAATTTAAAACTGTGAATAACAGTTGTGAATAATTTATTGGTATTGGTTCATTAATTGTAACAAATGTACCAAATGAATGCAAGATGTTAATAGTAGGAAGGTTTGTTTCTCGGGTGGGAGTGGAATGGCATATGAAACTTCATGTACTGTCTGCTAAATTGATTTGTGAATCTATAAGTGTATACATCTATGAAGTGTGTTAATCATTGTTAATCATTGAGGAAATCATTCCATTTCCTCACTGACAAGTAATATGCTAATTTTAGAATGTTCACAAAATAAGAATAAACAAAACAAGAAACTATTTTAAATCACTTATAATCCTTACATGGAGAGAGAAGCACTGTGAGGTTATTATGTATGCATAATTTTATTATTTTTAATATTTATGTTCATATCATATACTAATTTATATCATCCTTTTCAATTTAAAATGTTTTGTGATCATTTTTATCAATTGTTAAGTTCTTTTAAAACAATGTAATTTAGGACACTTCTCTTTTTTAACCATGATGAACAATTTAATGAACATCTTTGTATCTAATGCCCAATCATATTTTTAATTTTTTCCTTGGGTTAAGCAATAAACTGCTTATTTCTAGAGGTAGAATTACTGTATCTAATGAAATTTATAATTTTGGTTATTTTAGCTTTATATCACCTAGTTTCCTGGCATTTATACAAGCATATATTTTATTAACGGCAAATGAGAAATCAGCCACATTCATTCAACTCTAACCAGTATGCAAACTTCCAATTTTTGTTGAAACTTCCCTTTGCTTTATATAAAATTAAGTTCCTGGACAGCTTGGTCATGTGTCTCTCTACTACAGCTTTCAGGAAAATCTCTCCTATTAACTAGCTTTCAAATATGAAGCCCAGTATTTAAACATCAAAAGTGAAATAGAAATATTTTCCCAGAATGTTCTAATACTTAGCAGACATTCTTAGCCTGTGGATCAAGAATTCAGCATCTTTCTCTTTGTCAACCTGCTTTATCGTATTATTTAACTTGAAAGTTTCTACTTTCCTTAAGAAATAATTTTCAGTTTTGACTGAAATGGCCTAAGTGAATATGCATTATTTATGGGAAGTCTAATCACCCACAGGCACTCCACCTACTAATCTGATACAGTGCCCCATAGTGACAAAAACTTATTAAAAATGCAGATAAAGTGGTAAGATGAGGAAGTCTAATACAACTTCACATTGGATTAAATAATAAAAATGAAAATGATATTCAGTAAGAAACTAAACTTTAGTCTCTAAGCTTTTCAGCAGGATTGATAAATTAATATGACATGAAGCCACCCACTACAAAGAAAGACATTTCTTTCATTTCTGTTAGAAATTCTGCTTTAATAATAAAAACATGTGCATGAGTACACACGCACACATAAACACCCAAATATCCTGAGAGTCCCACATAAATTTTGTATATATGGTTTGAAAAAAAAAAAAAAACAACATATCTCTTTGTTTGATTAAGTCTTAAGTCTGGCTTAGCTTATGTACTTGATATGAGTTTTAATCAGGTGGTTTAAAGATTTACATACCTCCATACCGTTTATTTTCCCACATAGTTAATATAATCTTATTTTTGGAATGAATTTCTTTTTCTCAAGTTACCCTTTATTTTTTTCTGCAGCAGTATGTTTAGTCTCTGATTTTAGCAAACCATTCTGCAAATTCTCTTATCAGTGAAATTGCTGAACAAGGTGCTCACGATGATTGACTCAGAGCCTCACTGCTATCAGAAAGCATGACTCAAAGACACTTCTTTTTTTTTTTTTTTTAAAAAGAAAGAGATTACTTTAATTCAAAACCCAAAGCAAACACACAATGCTTATTAAACTTGTATTATAAAATCCATTGTTTTCAATAGGAACAAAACTAAAATTCTAGCAACTTTTGTGGATGATAAAGCATTGCTCTTA
>CAUYPK010009709.1:0-23242 GCA_963574355.1 Loris lydekkerianus
TTTTTTCTGCTTCCATATGAAACGAATTATTATTTTTTTTAAGTTCTTCTAAGTATGACATTGATGCTTTGATGGGGATTTTATTAAATATGCAGAGTGTGCAGGGTAGTATGGACATTTTAACAATGTTTATTCTTTCCAGCTATGAGCATGGTATGTTCTTCCATTTGATAACTTCTTCTATTTCTTTTCTTGGTGTTTCATAGTTCTCTTTATAGAGTTCTTTCATGTCCTTTGTTGGATGAATTCCTAAGTATTTTATGTATTTTGGATCTAGTGTAAAAGGTATAGAGTATTTGATTTTATTCTTGACTTGAGTATTGTTGGCATGTATTAAGACTACTGATTTATGAGTATTGGTTTTGTATCCCAAGAATTTTCTATATCCTCTGGTCACTCCTGATAGGTTTGTATCTGAGGTGCTGCAGTTTTCCAGATATAAGATCATGTCAACTGCAAAGACCAAGAGTTTTCCTCCTCTGTCCCCATTTGAATATCCTTGATTTCCTTCCCTTGCCTAATTGCAATGGCTAAGACTTTCAGCACTTTGATGAATAGCAGCAGTGACAATGGGCATTCTTGTCTGGTTTCAGATATGATTAGAAATGTTTTCAGTTTTACCCCATTCATCACGATATTGGCTGGGGGGGGGGTTGTTGTAGATGGCCTCTATGAGTTTAAGAAATGTTCCACCTAAGCGTATTCTCCTAATTGTTATTATCATGAAAGGATACTGGATATTATCAAAAACCTTTTCTGCTTCAATAGAGAAAATCATATGGTCATTGTTTTTTATTTTATTTATGTGCTTAATTATATTTGTGGATTTACATATGTTGAACTAACCTCGCATCCCTGAGATAAAACCTTCTTGATCATTGTGTATAAATTTTTCAATGTGTCATGAATTCTGCTTGCTAAAACTTACTGAATATTTTTGCATCAATATTCATTAGTGATATTGGTCTATAGTTTTCTTTTCTTATTGGGTCCTTTCCTGGTTTGAGGGTCAGGATAATATTTGCTCCATGGAACATGTTGGAAAGGCTTCCTTTCTTGTCTATGTTTCTGTGGGATTTTGTAAATTTAGTCCTATGAGGAAAATTTATAGCATTAGATGCCTTCATCAAGAAAACAGCAAGAGAGCAAGTTAGCCCAATGGACCATCTCAAGCAACTGTCAAATGAAGAACAATCCAATCCCAAACCCAACATAAGAAAATAAGTAACTAAAATTAGAGTAGAATTAAATGAAATTAAAAATAAAAGAATCATTTGGAAGATCAGTGAAACAAAATGTTGATTCTTTGAAAAGATTAATAAAATTGATAAACCCTTGCCTAGACTAATCAGAAACAGAAAAGTAAGATCTCTAATAACTTCAATAAAATTACAAAGGGTAAATAACAAAGGATACCACAGAAATTTAAAAGATCCTCAAAGATTATTCAATTCAATTCCAGAAAATATGAAAATGTAGAAGAAAAGGACCAATACATGGAAGCATGCCACTTTCCTGAACTTAATCAGAACGAATTAGAAATGATAATTCTACATCAAGCACTGCAATAGCATCGACAATACATCATGTCCCAAAAAAGAAAATATCTGTGCCAGATAGTTTCACACCAAAATTCAACCATACCTTCAACGGGAACTAGTTCCTCTATTGCATAATGTATTCCAAACATACATATTTTTTAAAATCGTATTTTCCACAAAATTAAGTATGAAGACTTGGTCTTACCAGATTTTAAAAAGAGAGTGTTTAAAATGAGCTTCAGATGCATCATTCAATTTCCCAAAGATAGATATTATTTGTAGATATGGAAGGGCAAATGGAATTTAGGATAAGTTATCTGTAAGGAATAAAGTCAAGGACATGTGACAAAAGCAACACCATCAGACCCTCAGTAGAGGGTCATTAGGCTGCAAAAACAAGATAATCACTCTTGGTGGAGTCATTGATATTCTGGCCATGGCCAAAAAGACACAGTTAAAACAGATGATTCAACAGTGAGGTGAGGTCAGGAAAGACTGCTAAATTGAGTTTATACTAAACGTACTTCCACACATAAAGTGGGTTTGGCCTAATGGATTCTGCAAACATAGTGATGTGTAAACAAGCTGCAACTTGTTATGGTAACAATTACAAAGCTTTTGCCAATTGCAGGTGGTCAAAATTTCAAATGTTTCAATCAGGCAAAAGCGGGGCAACAAACAAACCAGCTGACTATATACCTTATTTTCATTTTCTATGTGATTTCCCATTTTCTCTCCATAAATATACCACTACCTGGTAGCTCAGGAGTAGCCCTGAACCTATTGTGATTTGGGGGCTGCTCAATTTGACAATCATTTACTTGAAATCAAGTGTTCTCTAATTTAATTTTTCTAAAATATTTCTCACAACAAGACAGTACTGACACTGAGTTCTAGGTATGCTGCTAAAAGCTGCAGGCTCCAGAACATCAGGAGGGTTCGAATCCAGCCAGGCCCGCCAAAGAACAATGATGGCTGCATCCAAAAAATAGCCAGGCGTTGTGGCAGGTGCCTGTAGTCCAAGCTACTTGGAAGGTGGAGGCAGGAGAATCGCTTGAGCCCAGAAGTTGGAGGTTGCTGTGAGCTGTGATGTCATGGCACTCTACTCAGGGTGACAGCTTGAGGCTCTGTCTCAAAAAAAAAAAAAAAAAAAAAAAAAAAAAAGAAAGACCGTGTCACTCATTCATTAATTGCTCTATTTTATCATAAATCTATTATCTAATAGGCCTACTGGCTGATGTTGATCATCTGGAGTGAAGTAAGATGCAGTACTTGCATCATGTGTTTAAGATATAGTATAAACAAAATATCATACAAAGAAATAACTACATCCATATGGGGTGAAAGGTTTAGTTAAAGCCTTATGGAAGGACAGTTGATGAAAGAGGTATTTCTGTATAGAAGGTGTGAGAAAAGGTGTCTTAGGCAGATCTTGGATCTTGAAGACTATGTGGGAGTTTGCAAACAAGGAGGTAAAGGCTACAGGCAGAAAGTCAAGAAATACAGACATATGGAAGAGAGGAAAAAAAAATAAAATAAATAAAGCTAAAGAATGTTGATGACCTTAAGATATTTCCCAAAGCTAAAAGTTGGGTGCCTGAGGAGATTGAAAGCATGAGACCTAAAGCAACTGATTTGGATGTGCATGCACAGTTCAAAGCGACTTTATAACTAGAAACAAAACTTTAAAAGATACAGTTAAAAAACAAATCAGAAACTGGATAAAAGAATAACACCTTTATTACATAAGGATTCACTGCCTCAAGTAATGAGGTAGTTATAGAAGTTAAGAAGGGAAATGAAGAACATAAAGTACAATGCTGGGTCTAAGATGCAATTCTCCAAAAAAAGAATTATCCCTAAATATTTTAGAAGGGAATCTGCTGGTTATGCTCCTGAAAGGAAAAAGAGAGCATAAAAAAAAAAAAAAACAAAAAAAAATCTCTGCCATCAGCGTCCGAAGGAAGAACCAAAGCAAGGACCTGGGAGTGAAAGGTGCAGTGTGGTCCTCCCTGGTAGGGTGTGCCCTGGTATTGCGGGGCCTAGGGCAAGGAAGGGTGTGGCTTCCCATGGCGTCCTTTGTGACGTCATGGCAGACGTAATCTCTTCCCAGCAGCCCTTTGTGTTGATCTATTGCCCTTGGATACTGCTCCTGGACAGGAAGTGTGTCCTTCACACTTTTCAGGTCACGCCATGGGAGCCCTAAGCAGTCGGATTCTGTGGCACAGAGGGAATCATGCCCTAGAGGAACCAGGTGCTGATAGAGAAGAGGAGGCTGTGGAGGAAGCAGTGGCAATGGTACAGGGGAGGGGGGAGGAAGCTGAAGCTGAAGAAGTCCGAACCACCATAAGTCAGAGGAATCGCAAGCGTAAGACCAGCCCAGGAGGGCCTCTGGCAAAAGCCTCCCGCCGAAAGTACACCAAAGACAGGTCTGAGTCAATTTACGAGGAGCTCTTCCTGAGGGGAGAAAACAGTGACATACATATACGTGCTTTGGGAGAAGATTGGAACCTGCACAAGGTCTACCTGTGCCAGTCAGGGTACTTCGCTAGCATGTTTAGTGGTGCCTGGCAGGAGACAAACATGAATACCATAGAGCTACAGATGCCTGATGAAAACATAGATCGTGAGGCCTTACACGAGGCTTTTGGTTCGCTGTATCACAAGACCATGCTCATCCCTACATGCCGAGTTGTTGCAATATTGGCAACTGCTAGCATGCTGCAACTAGATGAGTTGATTCAGCAGTGCGGAGAGATCATGAAAGAGACGATCAACCAGAAAACCGTGTGTAGTTACTACTACTCTGCTGAGAACTATGGGCTCCAGAACATCAGGACCATGTGCCTCCAGTGGCTGCTGGACAACCTGATGACCCAGCAAAGGGAAGAGGTATTGCGAGAAATCAACCTGGATCTCATGAAAGAGCTGATCGCCTCTTCAGAGCTCTTGGTGATGGAGATAGAGATGGACGTGTACACCACGCTGAAAAAGTGGATGTTCTTGCAGCTGCAGCCAACGTGGAGGGGTCCCCGCAGGGCACTACTCCCTGACGCCAACGTGTGGTTTGCCAGGTGCAGGAGAGAGTCGGAGGGCGCCCCTTTCCTGGAGACCGAACAGGGCAGAGCCTTCGTGCCAGTATTTCAGCAGCTGCGGCTCGCCTACATAATCTGCGACCTGCCTTCAGCGCGTGTCATAGATCAGGACGCACTGATCCCTGCTGCATGGCTGACCCCGGTGTACAAAGAGCAGTGGCTTGCCCTCCTCCGGGCTGAGCAGACCAGGCAGCTCGGGCCCATGGACGTCTACTTGTCCGACCTTCAGGGAAACAGCATGAGGTGCGGGGGCCAACTCCGCAGAGATGAGCAGTGCAGCTGGAGGTGGGCGGGCTTCAACTTCGGCTGGGACCTGGTGGTGTGCTACACCAACCGCCGCATCATTTTCCGCCGCAGAGTGCTGAACAAATCCTGCGGCCTTGGGGTCAGCTTACTCTGGCAGAGAAAGGTTGCATTCCGCCTGCGATTGGCCTCCTTGGATAAGGATGGGAAAGCCATTTTTAGGAAGGACACAGAGTACCAGATGCTTTCCCTGAAAAAGGATCAAGAGCTAGAGGTAGTGAACCTGGAGAACCAAGATTTGGTTTTCCCCATATATGTGGCCTGCAATTTTCTGTACCTCCCCCTAGAGGGGAGCTGCTCAAGTGAGAACCCTTGCAAAAGCCCAGAGAGCTGAGCAACTCTGCCCTGGGGACGGGGGTGGGAAGTGTGCTTGAGATGCCAGTTTCCTCAGTGAGACCAAGTGGACTTGCCCATCTCAGATGATCACCTCTGTCAGAGTCCACAAAGCTTGAGGCAATTTGCAGGTCTCAAATTTTAAATCCCCCCTCCTCAAATAAATAAATAAAAATTTAAATTAAAAAAAAAAAACCACCCCCACTCCGACCTCAATTGTGCTATCAGTGTGGCAACTTGTTTTCCTGGCTTACAATCCATCGAATTCCAGATAATCTCTGAGAAGACAAAGACCAATTGACTTTACAGAGAAACTCTTGTATACTCTTAATGAAACTCTTTAAAAAAAAACAAAACAAACAAACAAACAAAAAAAAAACCATACACTTGCTTTGGTTTAGGGATGTTAAAGGGGTACTTTGACTTCTCTTTCAGTTGGTGTCTTTAGAGCTGCCCTGTGAGACACATTATTACCACCACCACTCACTGGTTTCCTTCTGTTGCTCTCCCTTCCCTAATTCCCGCTACTTGAGTACTTGCTTTCCTTGATTTCTCATCATGTAAACACACCCAGACTACACGCATGAACTCTTTGTGGGTTGCTCTTCAACCTAAAAATATCTCAATGCTAATTAGACTCCACTTTACCTTTTCTAACATTGTAACCCCCAAAAGACATTTCAAACTTTATGACATTCTATATTGGGGTGAGTGAGGAGGGAAGCAGTTTGCTTCTATTGGGCTATCCCTTTATGGAATACTTTGTGGTTTTTTTTTTTTTGTTTTGTTTTTTTTTTTTTTCTTGTGGCATATAGTTATTAATTATTTATATACCAGAAACTACCCTTTAAGCATGTTGATGGTGTTTGCTCTTCAGAAATATTTATTTTTGAAGTTGTATTTGGAAACACCTCAAGAACAGGACTGGTAACCTCTGGAATGTAATGGCTTTGAAGTATAATGGGAATTGCTTGGTATTTGAAAATGGGCTCAAAGGATAGGAATTCCAAACTAGTTAGTAATCAAAGGGTAAGATAGGGAGTGTTTTTGTCAGAAAAGGTGAGGGACACTAGTCATGATTTGAACATATTTTGTAACTGCTAATTTGAAAACTGCCACCATCCCACCCCCTCCCAGAAGTCCTGCTTTGTTTCCATTTTACTGAGCGATTTTTGTGGTTGACGAATGCCAGAGAACTGAAAACTCCACTTGAAAATTGATACAAGAAACACATACTTGGAAAGAGTGTAAAAAATTAAAACAAGATGAATGAATAAGTAAAGCTGAAACCAGAACTTTACTTATGGGTTTATATTTCTGTTCTCAATTACATTTTATCCTTTGTCATACAGGGAAGAAATTACTTTTAACCCTTTATTTGTTTATTTTTTTTCCTCTTGAAGAAGTTTGAAAGGCTTGACCATACCAAATCTACATACTGGTGTTAGAAGAATAATCTCATGATGGTAAGATGAATGCCTCAGTCAGGAAGCCACTGTTGGACCCATTCATGTCTGCTCTTATTTACTTATCTGCCCCTCTGTGTTCCATTGTACTCTATTTGTATGTATCTAACCAACTACAAACAACAAACCTCATTTTATTTTATATCTAATAAAGTTGGGGAAAGTGTAAGTAATAATTCAATAAAAGGGCAAAAAAGGTTATTTTTAAAATTTCATGACTTTCCATGTCAATTTGTTAAGCAATTTCAAATTACTTTTACCTTGATCTTACTGCCAGCATGCCATTTAATCGAAAAAGAGGTAGTAGGTTCACTGCCAAATTCAGAGAGTATTTAGCTAGAAATGAAAATCGACTGTGAGATCTGCTTTTCTTTTGCTAACCAAGCAACTTTAAATGTTTAAATTGTGTTTTTCTAGTTGCATTAAGATGTTCAATAAAGTACAGGTGGTGACAACTGAAATGCATTCATTTAAACTCTCACAAACCCTGGATGTTGCCATTTGCCTGTTTGGCCCATTTATCCAGTAGTAGTCTTTATGTTATTTTTAAGGTCTTCTGTTTTGTTTTGTATTGTTTTGTTTTGTGTTGTCTGCTAAGGCAGAGGGGAAAATCTTTCCAAATTAACACTCACTTTGTTTTACAGCCTCTCAGGAAAGGAATGGGGAAGCAGGACAAAATGCACAGTTATGGTATTGATACACAAAGTAATCAAATTGAATGGGAGCAAACTAAATGCCACAACAGATATATATATATATATATATAAATCCATCTGACTAAAAATCCATCTTTTTAGGTGGAAAAGGAAAAGAAGGGAGAGTGTCTACCCATAGGGTCTATAGGAAGGTACCCCCACCTCCACCTCAACAAGGGAGATGTACCTCTGTTGGATGCAATGCAGTCCTTAATAATGATGAAGATTTATCTCTCTGTCTTTTTCTCTCTATATGTCTGTCTCAGTCTCTTTGCCACTGCCTGTCTCCATCTCTATTATCTGTATGTTTCTGTCTGCACTCTTGTTTGTCTTTGTGTGTCATCTTCTCTACTTTTTTTCCTCTTTGTTTCTTTCCGTCTCTTTCTCAGTCTGCCTAAGATAGAGACAAAGGTAGAAAAAGATTGTCAGTTTCTGACTTACTGTCTTTATCTTTCTGTTTCTGTTGGTCTGTGTCTATCTTGGTCTCTATAGGTCTACCCCTGTCTCTGTATGTTTCTGTTGTTTCTGTCTATGCCTGCCTATATCTGTTTCTCTCCCTATGATTCTTTCTCTGTCTGTGTGCCTCCGTGTCTCTCTCTCTCTCTCTCTCTCTCTCTCTCTCTCTATCTCTGTCTCTGACTGTCTGTCCTTTCTCCTTCTCTCACTGCCTCCATCTCTACCTGTGTACCTCTCTCTTTCTCTTTCTGTATTAGTCTTGTCTCTCTGACCCTCAGTCTGTCTGTCTTTCTGTCTCTATCTGGGCCTATCAGTCTGTGTGTGTTCCTCTGTCTCTGTCGGGAGCTGTCTTTGTCTGTCACTTTCTGTGTCTGTCTTTCTCCACCTTTTGTGTCTACCAATCTACATCTTACCCTGTCTGTGTATCCTTGTCTATCTCCTCTCTTTTGGCATCTGTCTCTCTCTCCATCTGTTGGGCTGTCTCTATCTGTCTGACCAGCTGTAGGCTGTCCATTCTTTGGGCATTTCTGTCTGTTAGATCTTTTGTTATTGTCTATCTCTGTCACTGCCTGTCTTAAGGAGTCACAACTAAAATGTGATTACAATCAGTACACAAACCTTCCTTTCTAGTGAGACCTTCAGTAGTCTGTGAAAAAAGGACAAACCCCACAGAGATTAGCAGTTCTAGGGCTCTGTAAATGAAAAAGTAAATTAACTTTCATTTGCTCTGGAAAGATATATATATATATATCTGACTACAAATCCATCTTTTTAGATGGAAAAGGAAAAGAAGGGAGAGTGTCTACCCATAGGGTCTATAGGAAGGTACCCCCACCTCCACCTCAAGTCTCACCCAAAGAAGTTGGAAATACAGCGACATGCTGAGAGAGAGCTAAAGTAGCAAAAGGCATCAGCTCTGTTAAGTGCACAACCCAAACCATGGGATTAACATGAACAGTTTGGATGTGGGGGTCAGTAACAGAGCTTGAAATAAGTGGATTAGAACAAAGCCAAATGTTTCCGTGTCATGTGCTGTTCAGGTATTACTGTGACTCTTTAAAATATTTACTATATTTTATGATCACACATAAGGTTCTATCCTTTCCTTATCCACTCAGCTGCCTGAGCCTTTATGTTTAAGTTCTTACCTTTATTCAGGCTAATTCATTTGAAAGGGTGCTATTATGTGCCCCATGTTCCAAGGTTCACTAGCTTGACTTCAGTCACCAGTTAAATGTCATAGACTCTCAAATTCATAGTCCATGCACAGACCTCTCCTTTCACCCCAGATCCTATATCCAACAGTCTGGTCCACAACTTGGAAATCTCAAAGGTGTACCAATCTCCAAAGGAACAAAATAGAACACACAGTCCAGTCAACACATTTTAATCTAAGTGCAGCTTCCTTCCTTATTTGAATAAACAAGGAGAAAGAGATCAGCAGTGGTAAAAAGGAATGGCCAACATTGTGTGCTGAAAGCTGTACTTTGTCAAGTGTTTGTGTTTCAAAAACAAAATTTGCCTCAATAGGTTTTATAATAGATCATTCTTATGTCTTACACAACATAGAAACATAAATATTTGTTCATGATATTTTGAACATGCACAGCACTTTTTCTAGTAGACAAGAGGACCAAAATTTACCTTCCATTTAGACAGCAAGTAGCAAAATATGTACAGTGCAGGTGAAAGTTTGGTTTAGACTGTGAACACTTTTCCACATCACAGTTATGATTGGATCTCCACATTGGACCCCCCTCCAAGGATTATTTTACTCCAAATTGTATCAAAATTCAACTATTGTACTTGGTTTGAGGCCTAAAAGCAAGGTGACAAATATGATAAAGTGCCAAAAATGAAAACAATTTGGACAAATTCTTCCTGAGATTTGAATACCTAAAAGATCTGAAATTTTCAGGAAAGTATTTATCACATAATGTATTATGTTGGTGATATCAGTAAATTAGTTTTTAAAAAGTAAAAATTAAACAAGACAATGGTAAACAAACAAACAACAAAAACAATAAGCTACAATCAACTGATGGCTTTGATTAGTGTGTTTGAAACGTGTAATTTTACAAAGAATGCCAGTTAAGAGAATTAAAAATTTTCTTTCTTAAATTAAATTCAAATAATTTAATTTTGATTTATCTCATGTGGTTTTATTTGTTATTAAATCATAGATGTGCACATTAATGCAATTATGGGGTACAATGTGCTGCTTTTATATACAGTTTGAAATACTTTCACCAATCTGGTTAACATAGCCTTCACTGCATTTTCTTAGTTATTGTGTCAAGACTTTTATATTCTACACTTAGTAGATTTAACATGTACCCTTGTAAAATGCACCCTAGGTGTGGTCCCACCAATTACCCTCCCTCCACCCATCCTCCCCACTCTGCTCCTCTCCCCCTCCTCTTTTCCCTTCATCTTGGGCTGTTATAGCATTCATATGGAAGTGTGGGTGGTTATAAATTGGTTTCATAGTAGGGCTGAGTACATTTTTCTACTATTTTTCTTTCATTCTTGACATACTTTGCTAAGTAGAATATGTTCCATCTCTATTCCTGGATGAATAGAAGGTGAAATATTTGGGAGTTTCCATAAAAAGGACATGAAAGATCTCTACAAAGAGAACTACGAAACTCTGAGAAAAGAAATAGCTGAAAATGTCAACAAATGGAAAAACATACCATGCTCACCACTGGGAAGAACGAACATTGTTAAAATTTCCACACTCCCCAAAGCAATATACACCTTTAATGCAAACCCTATTAAACACCACTGTCATACTTTAAAAAACCACAAAAAAAAAAAAAATACTTCATTTTATATGGAATCAGAAAAAACCTTGATTAGCCAAGACATTAATCAGAAATAAAAACAAAGCAGGAGGAATCACACCACCAGACCTCAGACTATACTATAAATCGATAGTGATCAAAACAGCGTGGTACTGGCACAAAAATAGAGAGGTAGATGTACGGAACAGAATAGAGAACCGAGAGATGAGCTCAGCTACTTACCGTCATTTAATCTTCGATAAGGCAATCAAAAACATTCTTTGGGGAAAAGACTCTTATTTAACAAATGGTGCTGGGTGAACTGGCTGGCGACCTTTAGAAGACTGAAATGGTACCCACACCTTTCGCCATTAACAAACATAGACTCTCACTGGATAAAAGATTTAAACTTAAGGCATGAAACTACAAAAATACTAGAAGAAAGTGCAGGGAAAACACCTCAAGAAATTGGCCTGGGAAAATATTTTATGAGAAGCCCCCCCCACCCCCCCGGCAATTGAAGCAACAACAAAAATACATTTCTGGGATCTGATCGAAACTAAAAAGCTTCTGCACAGCCAAGAACACAGTACATAAAGAAAGCAGACAGCCCTCAGAATGCGAGAAGATATTGGCAGGGTATGTCTCTGACAAAGGTTCAGTAACAAGAATCCACAGAGAACACAACTGTATTAGCAAGAAATGAACAAAAGAACAAGTGCCCACACTGAGATGGGATAGAAACTTCTCTGAAGAAGAAAAACTTGAATAGAAACTTCTCTGAAGAAGACAGGCACACGGCCTATAGACACATGAAAAAATGCTCATCATCCTTAATCATCAGCAAAATGCAAATCAAAACCACTTTGAGGTATCATTTAACTCCACTAAGATTAGCCCACATCACAAAATCCCAAATCCATAGATGTTGGGGTGGATGTGGAGAAAAGGGAACACTTCTGCACTGCTGGTGGGAATGCGAAGTAATACATTCCTTTTGGAAAGATGTTTGGAGATCACTTAGGGATCTAAAAATAGGCCTGCCATTTGATCCTGCAATTCCTCTACTAGGTATATATCCAGAAGACCAAAAATCACTTTATAACAAATATATTTCCACCAGAATGTTTATTTCAGCCCAATTCATAATTGCTAAGTCATGGAAGAAGCCCAAGTGCCTATCGACCCATTAATGGATTAATAAATTGTGGTATATGTACACCATGGAATATTACGCAGCCTTAAAAGAGATGGTGACTTTACCTCTTTCATGTTTACATAGATGGAGCTAGAACATACTATTCTTAGGAAAGTATTTCAAGAATGGAAGAAAAAGTATTCAATGTACTCAGCCCTACTATGAAACCAAGTTAAAAATTTTCAAGTAGTCATGAAGAGCATATTTTGGGTGGAGGCAAGTGGTTGAACATAGTCCTCCAGCAGGAGAGGAGCCTCCCTCTAGAGCGGCATTCTCCAATATGGTAGCCACTGGCTACATGTGACTATTTATTTAAATTGGTTAAGATTAAACAAAATCGGAAATTAAGTTTTTCAGTCTCACTAGCCACATTTGAAGTGCTCAAGAAGTACATGTACGTAGTGGTTACCACACCGTGTATGGCATACGCATTGAACATGTCTATCAGTGCAGCAAATTCTGTTGGATGGTGCTGTTCCATAATCAGTTAGTTGCCTTAATTTTACCTTTCCTGCAAGTTCTAGTGAATAACATTTTTACTTACTTTGTTAGTGATTTTTCATCCTATGTGGGTTGGTGAGGTTTGTGGCTGTTGGGAAGAGTTGGGGGGAAAAAAAGAAAATTCAAAGTGCTCACATTTTAGATTTATAGGGTCTAATTTGCGCTTGTTTAGATGTTATGGCGGCTGGGGACTGGGCTTTGAGAGGGATGTTAGCCATCCATTTTGCTTGCTGAGGTATTGTTTTGAGGTTTGTTTTGAAATCCTGTGCTCTGAGACTTGAAGAATTGGGTCTTGCCTTCTATGGCTCATAGAGCATCACCTAGTGTTCAGACCATCACCTAAAACTCATTGTTCAAAAATCTGTTTTGCTTTCCTTCTCCTATTCACCTAACATGAAAATCCATTTTCAGTGTATTTTATGTTTGATATATTACTATTCTTATTGTTAATATCGTCACTATTATCCCTTTATCTTGGCCTTGAAACTATCAATTGAGGGGATAAAGAGAAAATGTCTTTGTAAACTGAATATTACATCAGAAAGGTTAGTGCACAGGCTTACTGTAATAAACATATTTAATTTTTTTTTTCATTTTGTCGTATCATTGAGGGCAACCTGACACGTACTACCATGTGTGTACAATATGTCCAGCATGTTGGATTCATTGTTTTCTGCAGTGAGGTAGAATGCACACAATGGGGAAATGTGGGTCATATAAGCAAAGGGGTGATAGAAAAGGCATATTAAAGGATTGGGGACTGTGTTGTGTGATTTGAGTGAGGGTTCAGAGAAACGAGATTTTGATCGGGATTGGATGCTGTCAGGAAGAGAGAGAATCCTTTAATTGAGTACCCTAAAAAAACCTCTTGTGTAGAGAGAAGAGATTAGAGTGAGGTGAAAGCTGTATTTCATAAACAAACAAACAACAGCCAGCCAGCCAAGCAAAACAGACAAATTAGAAAAGAACTAGCAGTCACTCATATTACCTAGGAAAGGGATATATATTGTGTGTTATACAGTGGTCTTGCTTTTGCTTGTGCTTAGAAGAAAATTAGGAAGTAGCTTTCAATTTATCTCACTTTATCGTGGTCTCATAGTGGCTTTGTCTAAAGTTGGTATTCTGTGAGATTGTATGTCCTGTGGGAGATTAACATGTCCTAGTTCTGAGATTCTGAGTGCCAAGACAGCTTTTAACAGCACCGAAGCCTAGCTCTGAGCACCAGAGCTATTCCTTCAAGTCAGGAGTTTTGTCTTGTTGTGTTGTGTTTTGTTTGTTATCCATTTTTGGCCAAGAACAGACAGCACTGGGCTACAAATTGTGAATCCATGTAGTCTAGGTTTACACCATTGCTGTGCTTTTGCTGATCAGATGCTTACTTAGAGAAAGTGGTCTATAGTTGAACATAGGTTAGCATCTCCTGCTCCTTTTGTTTATAGGTAGGATGCACTGCTAACTCCTCTGATGTGACATTGGCTGTGAAATAGCATTTATGACTCTGGACAGAATACATGTGGCAACTGCAAAACACGTGATTGTGAGAAAGAGAATGGTTGTTAGTCCTTGACACAAATCTTGAATTCAGGGGCCCAGATACAGAGTTCAGGCAGTGAAAACAGCTGGGTGTGCTTTAGAGAGCCACGTGAATTTTGTTAGCATCAAAGACAAGTTTGAGCCATCTTTGCCCATTGTTATTATTACTAATATGAGAATTGCAGGTTACAAAGCATACAGGAAGAGGGAATCCATTATTCATCCAGGAAATGTTTTGAAGAAATTGGTTTGAAGGTTTCTGGACATTCTCCATGCTCCCAGGGAAATAGGAGCCATTGGACTTTTCAGTTTTAAATGTTTGAAAGTCTCTAATAATTATCCTGAAAATGCAGTATAAGTTAGTATGTGCTATATGGGTGTATGTTTGTATAAGGCGTTTACACAGGCTCTTATAAGAAGTAGTAATCCCAGTGTGACACAGATGATATTGGGAGTATGTATATCATTTATCACAACAAGAGAAAGCCAGTTTTGTGTCCCTTAAGATGTACAATGTGTTCAGCTTCACAAAGCAGCCTGACTACCATGAACACACTGAATACTATGAACAAAATGACTATCAGGACCACTATGAAGGGATACACGATATTGGTGGCTAGTCTGGTTATATTAGGCCTTGCTGATAGCATTACAATGACCTCAGCAGGAGTATTTTGTAAAGAGTGAAATATTTATGCAGTGTAAATGGAAACATAAGTATACATTAGAAGTATTTTGTTTACGTGAAGTCAAGATCCAAATTTTTTTAAGACCGAAAGTTGCGATTAATGCTGTAAGAGAAATATATGTATCAGCTGGAACCTTCAAAAAGACATCCAACTTTAAGGGTGCTGAAAGAGATAGTTTTTTTTTTGTTTGTTTTTGTTTTTTTTTTAATCTTTGTTTTGTATGTTTGTTTGTTTGGTTGGTTGGTTTGCTTCTTTGTCAACAGAGTCAGATGGGGTATGTCAGATTCGGGATTTGTTTTCCCTTAAGTCACAGAACGAGATCATAAGGGGTAGAAGATACTAGGACGTAGATTAGGGAGGTGATATTAGTGTTTTAGAAGGCATCACAATGTAATAATAGGTCATGAAATGATCAGGTTATTTCTACTTTATTTATTATTTTTTATTAAGTCATATGCACATAGATCATGAATACATTTATGCATATGTGGGGTACAATGTGTTGATTTTTAATACAATTTGATGTGCTTACATCAAACTAATTAATATAGCTTTTGCCTCATTTACTTGATTATTGTGTTAAGACATTTATGTTCTACACTTGATAGATTTGACTTGTACCCTTGCAATATGCTCCATAGGTGTGGTTCCGCCGTTTGCCCTCCCTCTATCAAACCTCCTCCCTCCCCTCCCTTCCCACTCCATTTCGCTCCTTCATCCTGGGCTAAGGTTGTGTTCTATCTTTCTTAAGAAAGTGTGAGTAAATATAAGTTGGTTTCATACTTATATCTACTTGATTTAATATTGGTATTTTTAGAAAATTATTTGTGTATTGTATATTTATATTTCATATGACTATGACTTGCATATGCTTAGGCTATGTTGTTTGCATTTATAAGGTAAAGTCTGGGGTATAGTTGTGCCCTTCACCCAGGAAGTGTGCCATACTGCATGCATTGGGTGGAAACTTACTGGACCACCTCCTCCCTCTTGAATTTAACTGAGGTTTTCAGTCACGTGGGTCTGTAGGTGTTAATTTACTAGTTTCAACTTAGTATTGAGTACATGGGATGTTTGTTTTTCTATTCTTGTGATACTTAGGAGAACGTTTTCCAAATCCTCCTGGGTTATACAAAAGATACAAAATCTCCATGTTTTTATGGCTGAATAGTATTGCTTGGTACACATATACCACACTTTATTAATCCATTCATGGGTTGATGGGCATTTAGGTTGTTTCCTCATCTTGGCATTTGTAAATTGAGCTGTGATAAACAATCTACTGAAAATGTCTTTATGACAAAATGATTTTATTTTCTTCTGGGTAGATGCCCAGTAGTGGGATTACAGGGTCAAATGGGAGATCTAATTTGAGTTCTTTGAGGAGCCTCCATACTTCTTCCCACAAAGACTATACTAGTTAGCATTCCCACCCATAGTGCATGAGTGTTTTTTGTGTTCCCTTCTCTCTGCACCTATGCCAGCATCTGCTGCTTTGGGACCTTGTGATGTGGGCCATTCCCACAGGGATTAGATGGTATCTCAAAATGGTTTAATTTGCATTTCTCTAATTATTAGAGACAATACACCTTTATGTTTTCATGTGTTTGTTGGACATTCATCTGCCTTTGTGGGAAAAGATTCTGTTCCTGTTTCTTGCTCTGTTATTAACTTGGGTTGTTTGCTTTTTTCTTATTGATTTGTTTGAGTTCTTTGTAGATTCTGGTTATTAGCCCTTTGTCATATTTGTAGCATGTGAATGTCTTCTCCCATTCTGAAGCTTGTCTCTTTGCTTTCTTGGCTATGTCCTTAGCTGTGCAGAAGCTTCTTTTTTGATTAAAAACACTTAAGAAAATAGTCATAGATGGGACATTTCTTAAACTGACAGAAGCCATGTATGACAAACTCACAGTCGATATCATATTTATTGGAGAAAAACTGAAAAAAGAAATCCACTTAGCACACCTATGGTGCATTTTGCAAGGGTACAAGTCAAATCTATCAAGTATTGAACACAGGTGTCTTAACACTGTAATTCAGTAAATGAGGTGAAAGCTATGTTAATTAGTAGTATGTAAGCACTCCAATTTGTACAAAAAATCAACACATTGAATCCCACAAAGGCATAAATGTATTCATGATCTATTTATATATGACTTAATAAAAAAAAAAAAATCCACTTAGAACTGGTACCAGACAAGGATGCCCACTATCGCCACTACCCTTCAACATATTCCTGGATGCCTCAGCTGATGAAGCCAGGCAAGAGAAGGATAGCAAGGGCATTCAAATGGGGACAGAGATGATCAAATGATTCTTCTTTGCTGATGATATGATCTTACACTTAGATGCTCCAAAGGACTCAAGTACAGAACTCCTGGAAGTAACCAAGAAATGCAGCAATGTTTCAGGATATAAAATCAAATTTCACAAATAAGTAGCTTTAATATATGCCAACAACAGGCAAGATGAGAATCAAATAAAAAATATAACACCCTTCACAGTAGCATCAAAAGAAAGAAAGAAAGAAAGAAAGAAAGAAAGAAAGAAAGAAAGAAAGAAAGAAAGAAGGAAGGAAGGAAGGACCTTAAAATATACCTAACAGAGGTTGTGAAGGTTCTCTACAGAGAGAACTATGAAATACCAGGAAAAGTAATACCAGAGGATGTTAACAGATGGAAGAACATACCATGCTCTTGGCTGGGAAGAATCAAGATTGTTAAAATGTTTATAATACCCAAAGCAATCTCTAGGTTTAATACAATCAACATTGAAATACCAACATCGTACTTTGAAGAACTTGAAAAAATCATCCTTTTTTTTTTGTATGGAACCAGAAAAAATTTTCTGAACAGCCAACTCTATTCTATGAAATAAGAACAAATCTGGGCACATCACATTACCAGACTTTGGGTTATAATACAAGCCTATAGTGATCAAAACAGCATGGCATCAACATAAAAATAGAGATATAGATCTATGGAACATAACTGAGAACCTAGGGATGCAACCAGCCTCATACCGACATCTGATCTTTGATAAAGCAAACAAAAGCACACACTGGGTGGAAGAATCCCTATTTAGTAAATGGTGCTGGGAAAACTGGTTAGCCACATGCAGAAGACTGAAACTGGACCCACACCTCTCACCACTTACAAACATAACTCACGATGGAGACAATTATTTACTTTAAATTGCATTTCCAAATTGTCCATAGTAGTATAGTACTCTAAAAGGTATCTATTAAAATCATGACTCCGTTGATGAATCAGAAAATTAATTGTATTGTATCATCTTGGAGAAATATCTGTCCAATTCTGAAGTCAGCATCTCTTGGAAGACTGCTAGGAACCCACAGCCTCAGGTCCCCAGATGGAGGGAATGTCCAGGAGATAGGATCTGATGAGAAACATGAACTCAAGGATCACCACCTTGGAGTTTCACCAATGTTAGTTGTTAAGAGTAAGTACCTGGTAAGATCCTTTTTCACCAATACTCAAGGGCAGTTTGTTCCAATACCTATATCAGAAGACAAATCTCCAGGCTGTAGGTTATATAAAGGCTGTTCAGGTGAGTGTTTTGGAAATGTAGCTCATACCTGCATGATAAAGCTGGAATATAATATAATCATACCAGTTTATAAAAGGCCAGAATCCAAAATTAGAGATGAGGTTGTTAAATGTATAGGGACACTTTAATAATTTAATTAATATGTAGATAACTTTTGGGTTCCAGATAGCGTTGATCTTATAGAGATTAAAATTAATAGTAATACTTGAGGCCAATACCTGAGGAAGAGTTTCCAAGTGCTTTAGTAATTTAGTTTTGCAATTTCATGTTTAAGATGGATAAAAGTCATAGTTCAGAAATGAGAAGACTGTTTCTACTTGATTTAATTTTGATAGGTAGGTTTAGAAAATGATTTATTTTCAAATTATAAATAATAGTATGCTACCTTAAAAATATCTATTATATCTGCAACCAAGATTCTTTTTTCTTATTTCCAATAGCTGTAACTTGTGTTCTATCTTTTGATAACCACTGTTGGACATTTACAGATTTTATTTGTACTTCCTAACAACAAGCATTTGGTTTACTTGAATTTCTTTTTTCTTTTATTAAGTCATATACACATAGATCATGAATACATTTATGCATACGTGGGGTACAATGTGTTGCTTTTCTATACAATCTGACATGCTTAAATCAAACCAATCAACATAGCTTTTGCCTCATTTACTCGATTATTGTGTTAAGACATTTATGTTCTACATTTGACCGATTTGACTTGTACCCTTGCAATATGCTCCATAGGTGTAGTCCCGCTGTTTACCTTCCCTCTATCAAACCTCCCTCCTCCCTTCCCACTCCGTATCTCTCCTTCATACTGGGCTATAGCTGTGTTCTATCTTTCATAAGAAAGTGTTAGTAAATATAAGTTGGTTTCATAGAAGTACTGAGTACATTGGATACTTTTCCCTCCATTCTTGAGATACTTTACTCAGGAGAATATATTCTCCTGAATTTCTTAATAGTTTATCTTGATTTGATTTTGATAAACATCCTTTCATTCCACTTTCTTGAATCTTATTCTATAAGAATCTTGAATCTTGAATCTTATTCTATAAGAATAATAGGGTTATTCTTATTCCAATTTCATATCTTGGTTCCTTAGCACATTGGTTTGTGGTCTTTTTGGTTTGATAAATGTCCCTCACAGTACCATTCAAGAATGTTTTCCAAACAACTTTATAGGTAGTATTTTTTGTTATCATTTGATTCAAATATTTCCTAATTTCTGTTATGGTTTACAATTATAATTTAGCAATTTCTGATAATGTTTACCCCTGGATTCAGGTTATGTTTAAAATTTTCTCACCCAACGGGATTTGTTTCTGTTTTCCTAAATTGAGGATTTTTGGATTTTTTTTTTTTTTCCATTACATTGTGGTCAGAGACTATGGTTGACACTTTAATGACTTTTTTTTTTTTTTTTGACATTTTCTGTCATATATTTGCAGCCTAGTATTGTATCCATTTTTCTACATGTTCCATCGGTGCTTCCCAAGAATTAGGTAGTCTGTAGCAGCTGGACTGAGTATTCTATACATGCCCATTTTATCCAGATTTTAATAGGGTTCTTCAGCTCTTCCCTATCATTGGTAATGCCTATCATTTTCTTATTCTGTCAGTGACTGAGAGATATGCTAAATATTCCCACTTTGTGGACTTGTCAATTTTGGTGATATTTTGAGGCTTCATAATTCATAAACAACATAATTAGAAGTGCCACAAATGTACACTGATTTCTTCTTTTTTTATTTCTTGCACTTATTTTTATTATTTATTTTATTTTTATTCACATTAGTATAAGGTTATAAATGATTAAGGTATATTGTTTGCATCTGTTAGGTGAAGTTGAAGTTGTAGTGGAGCCCTTTGCCCAAGGTTGTGCTGTATGCCCTTACGTTGTAAACATTAGGCGAGAGACTACCAATCCCTCTCCATCCTCCCCTTTTTTCTTCTCCCTCCTCCGCCTTCTCCACACTTGAATTTAATTGTGTTTTTCTCTCATATGGGTGGTGTAGTTGTTCCTCTATGGTTTTCATATCAATATTGGGTATGACCAATACTTGTTTTCCTATTCTTATGATACTTTACTAAGGAGAGTATTCTTCAACTCCACCCAGGTAAATACAAAAGATGCAAAGTCTCCATCTTTTTATGGCTGAATAGTATTCCATGTACCCAGAAAAAAAAATCATTTTACCATAAGGACATCTGCAATAAATGTTCATCGCAGCTCAATTCACAAAAACCAAGACACCAAGACATGAATTCTTCCTTTTATCATTTAAGAATTGAAATATTTTAACATCCTCTTCACAATTTCCAAGTCAAGTATGATGCCCTAAATCAATACTTATCTAAAGACTGCTCTATCCACGAACTGCTCTACCTAAGGACACAACTCAGTGTTCCCTAGGGCAAAAGTCAAAACCTCATCACAATTTAATAGACATCCCTACAAAGATTTAAACACAGTTGCTTTGCCTTGGAGGTGGGAGGGTTGTGGAAGAACAGTGGACTGGCATTTACAGAACAGAATTAGTATTTTAAGAGCTTATATATATTTTTCTCCTTTTATCCTCACAAACCACACCAGGTATACATTTCCATATCCTCATTTGAAATGGGAATTATGAGTATCAGAGAGTTTAAGTAACCTTTCCCTTGTGACATGACATGCAATTTCTGGATTGAGTGTCTAAATTTGAGTCCCTTTGACTGAAAATTTCAGAGGCTTTCCACTATTCCACGTTGTTGTTGCAAGTGCATACATAACCTGTAGCCCCATGCGGCCTCTCACATTACAGGGTTAAATTTGTGAGGCCCAGGTCATGTTCTTTAACAGGAGAAATGCAACCACAGAAACATGAGCTTCTTTTCTCTTACAACTCAAAACTGTCACTGATATGCAACTGCAGATAATCTACCCTCCATGGATTGTTCTGAGAAAAAATTAAAAAAAGGATAACTGTGTTTAACACCTTTCAGGGATTATGTGCTTAACTTGGTCCACTGCTACCAGTGACCTGTGAGTTCTTGCATTCAGAGAGGGATGGAGAGAGTGTCTCCAGTGGTCACCATATGTGCAGATATAGTAAGTTTATATGTGTACTAAAGATCTTGAATACTCATATATGCCTATTTCTTCATCTATGCTCTGCCTTCTTTCTAAAAGTTCATCTCAAATCATTTATCTACCATTCTTGGTTGGCAACCCCCACCTATCATCATCACCACTCACACTAGGGGGCCCAAAGCCTCAGTTTCCACATCTCCCGAGTAGGACTACTTCTGCCACTACAAAAGGCAAATAAAATTAGAGATAACAGAAAGTATTCCTAACATGAGGTAGGCACGCAATGCATTGAGGATTGATTCATCGTTGTTATTATAAAATGTTCAATTAAAACAATGCTTTATCATATAATTCTCTACACTGAGAACCATAGACAATTTTGTAATTTTGTTTCAGACATCAAACAGAATTTATAAAACTCAAGAAAGAAAAAAATAAGTTACATTGTATTTTCACATGTTTTTAGCTCTTCCTGCTGTTTTTTTTTTTTTTTTTCCTTCTTGGTGTTCCAAGATTCTGTCCTTTACCATTTACTTTCTGTTTCAGGAAATTCCTTTAACAGTTATTAAAGCAGCTCTGCTGGTAACAAATTTTCTGCTTTTCTTCAGCTGTGAGTCAGTTGATTTCCCCTTTATTCACAAAAGGTATTTCCACATTTATGGGGTTCTGGGATGAAAGTTTTTTCTGTCACCTCTTGAGAAATGTTGCTTCACTTCCTCCTGGACGCCATGGTTTCTGATGAGAAATACAATCAGAGGCCAAATGACTGGCAAATTACATGAATTATTAGATCCATTGTTATAGTCTGAAAGTTGCTGAAGCTCCTTGTTTTCAGTGTATTTCCTCTCTAGATCAGAATACATAATTTTTACCATTCTATCTTTGAGTTCATTGATTCTTTAGATCCAGTCTCTATTCTCTCCATTTTGCTATTGAGGCTATCCACCAAGTTTTTAGATAACTACTTCTTAAAATTTGAACTATGGTATTTTGTCAGTTGTATTTTTCTTTTTTTTTTTTTTTTTATTAGTTGTATTTTTCATTGACTTTTCTGTATCTTTGCTGAGACTTGCTACTTCTTGATTTTTTTTTTATTTTTATTTTTTTTGTTTTGTCTAGTGTGCTTGTAATTCTCATTGCAGTATTTTAATGACGGTCACAGTAAAATCCCTGCCAGGTCTTCATTTTCTTTTCTTTTTTTCTTTTTTTCTTTATTAAATCATAGCTGTGTACATTATTGCGATCGTGGGGCACCATACACTAGTTTTATATACCATTTGACATATTTTCATCACACTGGTTAACATAGCCTTCCTGGCATTTTCTTAGTTATTGTGTTAAGACATTTATATTCTACATTTACCAAGTTTCACATGTACCCTTGTAAGACGCACCGCAGGTATAATCCCACCAATCACCCTCCCTCCACCCGTCCTCCCCCTTTCCTCTCCCCCTTCCCCCTATTCATAGGTTATAACTGGGTTATAGCTTTCATATGAAAGTCATAAATTAATTTCATAGTAGGGCTGAGTACACTGGATACTTTTTCTTCCATTCTTGAGATGCTTTACTAAGAAGAATATGTTTCAGCTCCATCCATGTAAACATGAAAGAGATAAAGTCTCCATCTTTCTTCAAGGCTACATAATATTCCATGGTGTACATATACCACAATTTATTAATCCAATCCTGGATCGATGGGCACTTGAGCTTCTTCCATGACTTATCAATTATGAATTGGACTGCAGTAAAGATTCTGGTACAAATATCTTTGTTATAATGTGATTTTTGGTCTTCTGGGTATATACCTAGAAGAGGAACTATAGGATAGAATGGCAGATCTATTTTTAGATTTCTATGTGTTCTCCAAACATCTTTCCAAAAGGAATGTATTAATTTGCATTCCCACCAGCAGTGCAGAAGTGTTCCCTTTTCTCCACATCCATGCCAACATCTCTGGTCTTGGGATTTTGTGATATGGGCTAATCTTACTGGAGTTA
>CAUYPK010009710.1:0-16841 GCA_963574355.1 Loris lydekkerianus
GGTTTTTTTGGTTGTGGGGGATTCTTTTACACCACAATTCATCAAAGCCTGGCTTTAATGGAAATAAATTATATTAATTTTCCAAAGAATTCTAGCATTTGTCACCATATAGTATCTAAGTATTCCTGGTCTTGATGACAAGTTTCAAGAATATATTACCTCTGACTGAGTTTCACATTTCAACTCTATCCATTTAAATTAATCACTTGTAGTTATTTTAATTAATATTAACTATTTGTCCTAATATCCATAAACATTCCATGATGTACAGAGTAACATACTGTTCAAACTAGTATAGAGTTTGAGGGCTCATTCTCTAATTTCAAAATGCATAAAACTTATTATATTAGAAAAATCTGGTATCATAATACCATATGAATTACAAAGATTTATATAAATAAAAGAGCCATTTTAAAAAGATAACTATTTCCAAAAACATCTTCAGTAATGAATTAGGGAAAATAAAAATTTTTCACTGCAGCATTAACAATGTTTTAAGAATACAATGAGACCTAGATTTAACAGAATGAAAAGGTCCAAATATTCTCATGTTAGCAGCATGGAAAGAGTTCAGTGGTCACTTGACAACCCTCAAAAAGCCTACACCCCAGAGTGGAGCCTCAAACAAGGGCCCCAGTTACAGAGTTGTCACAAAACATGTGCATGTATCCAGGGAAACCGTGAAAGAGCCCGTCCCTCCAAGACACTGATGCCAGATGTCTCAACGCTGTCCACAGCAAGGACAGAAGTGGGAAGCCAACAGTCAGGGCCCGAGCACACAGGGATGGTAATGACGTGGGAAATGCACCAGTCAGGGACACCAAGTCAGCGGAGGAGACAGGAGAGAGGGTGGGAAACTACCAGCCATGGAAAGCACATGCCACCTTCACATGTGCAACAAACTTTACATAAGAAACATTAGTGGCTGGGGAGAGAAGGAAGTTACACATGCCATCATCCAGCTTTCTGGAGAAAACAACAGACCAGTGATGACCAAAATGAGCATGAGAGATGTGCTGGGAAAGGCAGACTGAGCATCACCTGGAGCACGAACTTAGCACACAGCCGCCTTACGACTGTTAGCAAAGGGCCAGTAAGCATTAACGCTGGGTGCACACTCATCTGACCCATGTGTTTCTTCACAGCAGCCATGCATGCTAACTACCATGTCAGCACCAGCATCATCCCACCTTACAGATGAGCTGGGGGTCCAGAAAGAGTAAGTTACTTGCATAAGGTCACATACTACTAAGTTTTTTTGTTTGTTTGTTTTGTCTCACTTTGTTGCCCTCAGTAGAGTGCCATGGCCCAAGAGTTTGAGGTCAAGGCACCCACCACTGGCCCAGCTATTTTTAGAAACAGGGTCTTGCTCTGGCTCAGGCTGGTCTCTAACTCCTGAGCTCAGGCAATCTACCCAACTTGGCCTTGCTAGGATTACAGGTGTGAGCCACCGAGATCAGTCCCACATACTAGTAAGTTTAACAGAAGGACAAAGTAACTAATAATTACAAATGTATGACCTCATATGTAGACCACAATTAATATACATTTACTAAAGGAAGAGAATATACTAGTTTTATATACCTGTTAAAATGGATAAACTAAAAACCTCAAAAGTTTAGCCATCAATTGTTTAGGAGATTTTGTTAACTAGAATATCATTCTCTACCATTATAGACAACCAAAATATAAGGGGCCTGAATGGAGACCAATCTGAAGCACAGTAAACCTGGCCTTTTCCCAGGCTACACGGATGCAGAGTGACAGGCAAGTCTTTAAGAAATGATCAAATTAAAACACCTCGGTAGTTATTTCTGAACTACAAAAGCAACGTCAATGGGGTAGCGCCTGTGGCTCAAGGAGTCGAATGCCAGCCCCATATATCAGCGGTGGCGGATTCAAACCCGGCCCCAGCCAAAAACTGCCAAAAAAAAAAAAAAAAAAAAAAAAAGTAAAGTCAACGAATATTTACACAGGAGACATTGTCACCCAATAGTTCCACTAAATTAGTACTTACCTATTTCTGGTGGGGGTTTTAGACCAGTCCATAAAAACTGGTGTCAGACCATACAACTCTAAGGTTGACAAAGACGCTAGACAGGGCCAATTTTTGCCATGCCACATCACAGTCACTGAGGTGTCATTGATGGAAAGATCAACATGCTTCATGACATACTCTTTTCCACTTTTTTCTTTCAGTATAATTGCCCAACCTAAACCAGATTTTCTGGCAAAAGAAAAGAAAGATAAAAATGCTTACCTCATTGCAAAACAAAAAATGCTGAAAGCAATTTTGTATGACATCTCTAAAGCGTCTAGCGCCTTAAAAGCTAAAGTTCTTAGAACACACCTGGTGTGATTTTCATCCCATCAATAGTTCTCTCTTTACAGTGACTTTCCCTCCTCACCTCATGCACAGGATGGATTTGCTGCCAGATACTGACAATACGTAAATACGACAAAGGTTCTGCCCAGAAGAAAGGGCACCTCCAACACTCTTGCCTTACTAGAGCCGATCGTCAGGGTTTTCTCTGCCTTTCATACAGGCTATGTACCAGTTGTCCCTCAGAACCGTCAGAGGACTGGTTCCAGGGCCACCACACCACCAAAACCCATACATGCTCAAATTCCTGATATAAAATGGTGTGGTATTTGCACATAACCTATGTAATTCCCTCTTATACTTTAAATCATCTCTAGATTATTGATAATGCATATACCCAATACAATGAAAATGCTACGTAAATAATTGTCATACTGTATTGGTTTTTTATTAGTATTATTTTTATTGTTGTATAGTTATTTGTTATTGCTTGATTTCTTTTTAATATTTTAAATCTGCACTTGGTTGAATCTATGGATGTAGAAGGTTAACCGTATATGGAATAGGAAAATGTTATAGATGCACAAAAACACAAAAATATCAGAGACACTCCTCCACAGTCCAAATGGTCCTACGCACACAATACTGAGATGACACCAGAATTCCTTCTGGTATTCAGAGGAAACATTTTACAGTGCTGTCAGGTCACCTGTGGCCACTCCTCAAGAACACACTGCCTACCTTAGGGCCTCTCTGGTCTTCACAGGAAGGCCGGTGTAAGGGTCGACAGGTTTGAGAACCTGAGCTAGTGTGGCTTTTACAGATGCCATCTGTTTTGCAATATATTCCGTCTTCCAATATCCAGCTTCTTTATCCTCAACCGACAGTGCACTCATAGACACAACTGTTTCCTCTATGGAGTTAAATTTCCAATTAGATCGTTTAGGTGGAAATGAAGCTGAGTAGATTCTGATCCAAATAAAACTGGTGGTGGAGGGGGAGAGAGAGATATTAACTACGAGACACGGTCATGTACCTGTACCAGTAATGTGTTAAGTTAGAGATGCATCATCATTTTTAGATAGTTCAAATCTGTGAACAAGTCAAGCTTGAGATTTACTGTTGTAGACTCAAAAATAATCAAAAACACAAACGTAGGAAGAGCCTATTTCCCATGTTTAAAGTGAATGACACTGCATTATTCAGGATCATCCAAACCATGGCCTTCCCGCATTGCCAACTGACCAGGAGGCCTATTACAAAGAAATAACGGGACATATACACAGTGTGGTTCTTATCTTGTTTTTTTAAACATATGCATGCTTTTTAAAAGCTCATAACAGGTATATACACACAAAAATATTAACACCGAAAAAGTGAATTGTGCTTTTGTTTTCTATTTTTTAATTTTTCAACAAGGCATGCATTGCTTTCATAAAGAGAAAAAAGTGGAGGTTACTCATAATGACAACCAATGCCGACCGTTAACATAAGGTCTTCGAGCACTTAGAAAGTCCAGACTTGTTTAAGCACTTCATATACATGAACCCATTTAATCTTTACATCAAACCCATTCCGTAGCTACCCTCACTGTTCCCACTGTACAGATGATGCAACTGAGACCCAGGTGCAAAGGTGTCTGGCCCAGGTCTGTACACTAAAGCACGAGGTGGAGCTTGGATTTGAACCCATGCAGCCACAACCAGAGGTCACACTCTTAACCCCTGGTGCTTCACTATCTTTAAGCAACATAGAAACGAGGCCAAAGAAAATAAATAAGCTGTCCAAATTCAGATGGCCAATAAGCCTTATGCTGAAATTCAAGTTTAGCTCTGACAGTCTGCGTTCCTTCCATTCACTGGTACTAAGAGCCCCACTGAGAAGCCACCGGGCAGTTGGTGTTAGCAGGTGCCTGGCATGGACCAAAACTTTCCATCAGAGAAGAGAAGCAGCATTTCCTCAGGGAAAACAGAAGCAGGGGCTAAAATAAATAAATAACACAAATGTAACTATTTACTAGCTTGTACCTCTATGTGTCTACTTAGAGCAGCACAGGATAAAACAGTCAGAGGCCCAGCGGTGACACTGAACCACAGGAGGTCCAGCGGAGACACCACGGTGCTCCAGGGAGGCACACCTAGTTCATCAACTGCAGCAGACCATTCTCAATCAGATGACTCCACAACACACCTCCCTAATTCAGACATCGAGTAGACTCACCACCAAACACAAACTCACACATCAGACCCTATTGCCATCTCTTTCTAAAGTCATTTCTCACCCGCAAAATCATTTCCCATCAAGCTTTTATGTTGAAGCGTTTATGTCTTCAGTTCAGAAATTTCTGTACTTTCACACATGAGCTAATAGATGCAAAGCGATCCTGAGTTCAGTACATCTAGATAAACCTGAAACTGATTCACCCAAATCCCCCTTCATAGACTCTTTGAAAAGCTCCCTTTGCATAAAAGCTTGCCTCATGCTCAAGTTTACTCATATACCCTATATACTTAAGTATAAGCCGAGTTTTTTCGGCACACCATTTGTGCCGAGTTCAGGTTTTTCGGCACAAATTTTGTGCCGAAAAAACTCGGCTTATACTCGAGTATATACGGTATATCACTCTAAGTGTTCCTTTGCTTTAGCAAGAATTCGATGAAACCTCAAGTTTCTCACCTCAGCACTGTGTAAACGACTGCTGATGCTACTTTATACGTGCTTCAGCAATCACAAACTACAAAACCCAACGCTGCTGTGGAGAGGAGGACACCAGTGTAAGGCCCACACACACCTTCACTAACAACTACACCCATGTTTCCATGATGAGCTGCATTCACACATTTTGTCTTAATTAATTTACCATAAGTGCATCTGAATAAAATATTTTATATTTCAGAGTTAAAATATTGTATTAAATTGTTCCCCTCATTTATAAAATACAAATGTTAAGTTTAAGTCTCCTAAACTCAGACATGTTATTTCTTAATTCCCAGAAGCTCCATCGTGTTAGAAAGCTTAGGGAGATTTGCAGACAAGAGGATATCTACTTAATATGACTGATCATCAATATGGCCCAGAAAAAGTTCCATCAAACAAGTTATTCAGGAAATGGGGCTAATTTAACCTTCAGAGAGTTTCCCAGAGTACCTGGCAAATAAAACCCCTGCGTGATGATCCAGATATGGCCTCCCACACACATTCCCTTGGTTCCCAGGCAGGGATTGTGCTCCCGAGGAGGGAGGCAGCCCCAGGGATGGAACAGACCCTGCAAGTGTGTCTGCACATGAGTATCAACAGCATAATTGGTTACCACACGTGCCCCTGTTCACTCCTCAGAAGCACTGCTTAGAAAATGCTGTTAACTTCTCAAAAACACTATTGGTTACCCACAGATCCTTTTATATAGAAGTCTGACTGTTAAAAAATTTATCTCAACTTAGCATAATTAAGACTTACCCCCTGAAAAAGAAAAGAAATATGAGTGCAATTTCATCAGAAGCTCGTGTTTATAAAGAACAACTTCTAAGAAAGTGGTATGGGCACATAATTTATAATAAAAGTACGCAAAGAATATTGTTAGAAATATTAAGGCCCAATTCCTGTACCATCTGGGCCTATCAGGGTACAGTAAAGGGAGGTGAAATGTGCAGAAACTAGAAAATTTACAATTTATCAACTTATCTAAAGATTCTGAGTTCTATCCTTAAATAAAGTGAGAACACTGCAGCTTTAGACACGCAGTTGACTCCTTCCTGGAAGCATGCCTCACTGTACTTTGCTTTCGCAACACCTTCACATCTTATTAGGTCATTAACAAAGAGACACGTAATGATTACTCTACACTCGTTCTACAAATACCTTCAAGAAATTATTCATCATTTCATTCACTGATGTGTGTATCTATATATATGCATATATAAAGACACACACACACACACACACACACACACACACACAGAGAGACGTATGTTCTTCAATACAGGAAACATCTTTTCAAATTGAAAGAAAAGAAGGCCCACCCTTCCCAGCCAAGGAGTGGTCTATGTCCCTTTCTAAGTTTGAGAATGGTAGAGAATAGCTTTAATGAGATCTGAAAATACCCACCATCAAGGAAGCATTATATTGGTCATTTCAGAACTTGACTATTCATTAGCAGGACCTGGAAAAATGTTTTAAATACAGATTCCAGATCACTGAGTAACACTCTCCAGAAATGCAGAACAGGGATGCAAACTTTTGAACCTTTCCCAGCTTGTTCCTGTAAAGTCTTCTGTGGACAGGCCTTTGATGATGTTTCCTACCTACCACGGTCCCAGATTGAATAATATGACAGACCTCCTTCTGTCATTCTCCATTTCCTTATCTAGTAAACAAAACTTTCAGTTAAAACCTGCATTCCCTCTTATCTCGATGTCTTCCCTAGTTGAGATGGGATTCCATGTAGGATCAATAATTGTCTGACCTTTTGATGCTCAAAGACAGAGGCCCCCAAATCCATGATGTTCAGCTGTGAGCCATGTCATTCTCACCAGAAGTTAGGATTCCACCACCTCTCCAACGCACAATTCTGAGTTGCAAGCTAATTCTTAGTGACAAAACAGAAAAAGGAGTTTCTCCTCTTTATTGCATAGATATCCTGTGAGCCCAAGTAAGGGGAGGCGATCCTTGTCTTCTGGCCCCTCCAGGAGAGGACAGCCTAGCCTCTCTCCTCCCTCTCACTCTCTCCACTTGATTGGCAAGTTTGGGAGGAAGAGTTAAGCGGCCCCTTCTTCTTTCCCTAGGACCTCCCTGACTGCCTGCAGGAAGACCACACCCTCTGTCCTGAGAATCCAGGACCAGAGGGACGGGGCAGGCCCCATGGTGCTGCCTGACACGGTGTGATAAGACTGCCAACCCCACCTGCCAGTGCATAGGTAAAGTTATATTTGCCAGCAGCTACAGCAACAAGAAGTGTGGTGTTTTTGGTACATACAAAGAAAATTCCTTTAAGAAGACAAATGCAAATATTTGAAAATATCATATGATTACTTTTTAAACCATTAGATTGTTTCTGTGTATTTAAAAATACCCTTGAAATTAATTCTCTTAAAGCTTAGAAAATGGTTTAAAAGCTCTTACTATTTTCATGACACCCTTCAAACTGTCATCAAACCATAACAGAGAGATCTGGTTTTGTCCTTACTTGTCATTGGCCAGATGATAAAGGCGTCTGTTCACACATCCAGTACACAGCAGGCTCACAGCATCCAAATAGGAAAATATCTTCAGCAAAATTTCTGAAGGCATTCTGAGAGAAAGGGCGGGGGATCAGAAAAATGGACCAGTGCTCGATCAACAAATTACCCAGGAAACTGGCTGTTCACCTCTAAATAGAAGGTCACAAACAGACCCTTCCCGTACAAGAGTCATCATCAATTATTCTCTTGATTGAAATTTTCTAGTTATTAGCATTCTCATGACATAAACCAACAAAGAGACCTGAGGGCACAAGGAGCTAATTTCCTCTGCATGTTAATCACATTCACAAGCTATGAATCAGCAGGCAGGATTTCACTGCTCCCCCCCCCCCCCCCCCGACAAGATAGATATTTTTCTTTGGTGAGATCAAAGGAGAGGAGGCAGAGAACCTATTCTTAGATATTAACAAGAAAAACAGGGTCTCCCAGGGTCTCCTTCCACCAAAAAATACAAGTATAAGAAACATCAGCCCATGTCACTCCTACACACCCTGGTCCAGAATGACCTTGACCCTCTGATCGCTGCCTTTGGGACCTCAAGGAGACACCAAGACCCATAAATTTTTTTAAAGTATCATTTTCATTTATACGCCTAAATTTGACATAGAGATGTATTCTCCATATTCCACCTATTTCCATGATCTTAGAATTCTACAAAACACAATGGAAGGGCCTAAAAAGCATGACTAATGTCAGGTAAGGAATGGGTCTTTAGGAACCCTATGAACCTTTGAAGAGAGCCACAGCAGGTGGCACTGAGGCTGGGAGTACCGGGTCTAGAGATGAAGGATAGTGGGGAGGGCCTCTGGGCCAACTCAAAATGACTTGCCTGTGCTCTCTATTTGTGATTTTAATAATTTTAAAATATTTTCATTTTGAAATGAAAATCAGGTTACCAAATGTTTCATAGGGAAGTAATCAGTCCTAAAATTCTGATAATTTGAGAAAGAATAAAGTGGATCCTCAGAATAAAAGGCAGTTAACACCATGCACACGTGAGATGAGGGTCACTAAGTGTGTGTTTCCACTGCCCAAAGCCTCCCAGGTATCTAGCCACAGATTGCTGAGAGTTTAAAGTGAACAAAAAACTTTACTTAAGTATCAAGTTAAATCCCCTAAATGAAATCCTTACATTCAGAGTCAATAAATTAGACCCTTTGAATGAGAAAAGGTCTTTAATGGCAGAGACAGCAAAGCTGCAAGAAAACAGGTTTATGTGAACATTTGGATCACCCATTGCATATAGCTTTACATTTTGATTTAACTATTATATTTCATAAAAGTTCACAGCTATTATTTTTTACATCAGTGCAATTAAAAAAATAAAACTTAAAGACAACATTTTAGAAGGGTAACCAGAAACTATAAGAATTATTTAACTAGAAAAAAATCCCAATCAAAACAGTTATTTGACAAGTTTTTACCTTTCTGTCCACCAGATTAACATAATAAAAAGAGGATCCTACCTGTGTGCTTCTAGCAAAAGGAGAAAACCCTTACTTTAGAACAGTGGTTCTCAACCTTCCTAATGTCACAGCCTTTTAACACATTTCCTATGGGTCGCCACCCACAGGTTGAGAACCACTGCTTTAGAGTTAAAAGAATAGAAATCAAAGATGTCCTCAATTATCTACTGCTCATAGCAGGGGTTCTCAACCTTCCTAATGCTGCGGCCCTTTAATACAGTTCTGTGGGTCGCCACCCATAGGTTGAGAACTGCTGATTTATAGGGTTTGCTCAAAGCTGGCACAGTAGGCGTTTGTACCCCTCGAGTTACTTTTCCTTGGATTCCGATTACTTTAGATTGTATGGAGTAGGGATAGTGGATTGATGGTTGAAAGGAAGACAAGAAGCAGAACAAGGAAGTGTCCACAACATCAGAGAAAGGAAACTGGTTCAGGCCAACCGGCCAACCAGCTTCCCACGTCCGTTCACAGTTCAGATATGAACGTGTCCTTGTCCCTTTCTCGTACTGTGGATCTACTCCATTATTCTTGCATTTTAATTTCCTCCCCACCAGTTTCCAGTGGAGAACATCCTGTCCTTCCATAAAGCAGCCGTTGTTTCAGGTACCCACCCAGGGCCTCAAGGATGTCACCTTCCATTTCCGCTCCTGCCTCAGAAAATACTCCCCCAAATCCTGCATCCTGAAATTATACTCTTCCTTTGATTCTCCCCATCCCCATCTCTCTCCAGCTACCACACACTCTCCATACTCCCTCTCACTGCCAAGCTTCTCCACCTTCTGCCTCCACTTCCATGCCTCCTTTCTTTTTGCTGTTTTACATTTCAGTGTGAAATATAACACTAACATATGAAAGCCCATTCCTTTCCACACACCCCCACCCCCTGCCCAGTGCTCCAGGTGGCACAGAAACCCCCACCTCGTCCCGCAGTCCTCTCCTCTTCTGGCTCACATGGAGCCCCTTCCTGCATTTCTTGGCTTCAGAGGTCTTCCCTGGCTGCTTGGCAGTTCCCCACATCCCAGGTCCTGGGGCCTGCTCCCCAGGCACCTCTGCTCTGCTCTACCCTGGCCCCGCCCAGCCTCAGCCAGGAACCAGACAACCACAGTCACTGCCTTTCTGGCACCCTCCTCTGCACGTGTCCCAGCAACTTGGCTGTGCCAAGCCCGGAGTCATCACCATGGTCCCCCTGCCCGACCCCCCACCTCCATCTCGACCAGTGGCACCTCCACTGCGTATCTGCTCACCACCAGTTTTGGGTCCCTACTCCATGTCTGCTCCCCCCACACCTCCATCCAACATACAAAGAAGTCATGTCAGTTAGGCCTCCAACTAAATCCCACAATTGCCTATGTCTCTCCACCCCCCACCACCACTTCTAGAGAAAATAGCATGTGAATAAGGAAACAAGAGAATTTTAGAAACCAAACGACATGATGGCACACTGTGAATAAAATCCTGGCAGCCCCACTGTGGGCCCCCCTCTGCACCTCTGCTCCCCCTCCCGCCATGCTCTTCTCTAGCTCATTCCCCTCAACATCCAGTTCTCATCCAAACCTCATCTCCTTAGGGAAGACGTTCCTTACCAGCCCCCTCATAATTTTGGATTATGGAATCTATTTGTTCTCTTGACAGCACATATCCCAACTTACTACAATTTGCTTTATCTTCAATCTGCCTCTCCCTAGATCTCAGCTTCGTTAGAACACACGTGAGGGGCCCCCAACGGTGCTGCAGATCCAGCTCAGCATCTGCCGCAGAGGCCTCAGGTGACAAACAGATGACAGGGTGAACATGTGCTGTGCTGACTCCTGCCAGACTCTAGTCCCAGAGTACAGACTCTTAAGCTTAATCTAATGTTCCCAATATATTTTTAGCTTTTAATTTCTTTTTGAAAATACACCAAAATATGTACATAAAAATATGTGTTGCTCAGCCAGCTGTGATGTAGCATTAATAGCCCAGAAACTGAAATCTGTCGGAATCACAGTTTCACATACGGCGCAGACTACATGGGCCCAACTCCCGCCATGTGGAGTGTGCCTCTGTAATAACCATGAACAACACTGGGCAAGTAGCCATTGCTCCATACCTGCTTCCACAGTATGAATCCACAGGTATCTAATCCCCAGTTTCAAAGAATAACTTTTTAAAAAGCTTCTGTGGATGTTGGTGGGAAGGGTCACAGTACAGAATCTTACCACAGCAAATGGAGTTCCCCAAAAACTGAAGCTAAGAAATTCAAAGAACTCTGAGGCTTCTAGGAGAATATACTTTAATCTTATTTCTCCTTTTTGAGGGTCTTTATCAACTAGAAAGTAAATAATTTTGAACATCTAAATAAAAGGAAAATTCAATTCAGTTGTCACTTTCAGAAGTCTCAGTTCATAAACTCGTCTCATAAGGACGGTGGCGACAGGCTCATGACTCACATCCAACTCCCGGTGCTGTACATTCTTCCTACACAATCCTATTCTCAGAAAGCCCAAAATAGCAACATGGCACACACCGCCTTATAATTTTCTCTAATAACCCCGTGCCTAGAGCACACCCCCCAAGATGATGGTCTCCTCTGCCACTTACCTATCCAGGAAAGCAGAGTGGCTGCAGGAGTGTCCATGGCGCTGCCCAGCTCTGGGAGGCTGCCACAGGGCAGGACGGCCTGCAAACTGGAACCCTGGTCCCCTTCTGAAAATAAACGTGGGAAATTAAAATTATGTAATTATCAAATGAGGTGAATTATCTGTTCCCTTCTACAAAATTCTGAAAAACTTATAAACTTCAAAGGTTACTCACAGAATAACATCTCTGTAAGGAAAAAACAAAATAGGAGGAAGAAAGGAAAATGGGAGGGGTGGAGGACCTCCCCAAAGACTGGACTTACTTGGAGGTGCTTCCAACCTAAGGGTGACTAACACCTCTCTGTTACAGACTGTGGCATATTGAAGAGGTGCTATAACATATATTTAATGGAAGGAAAATTGATAATGTTCAATGTCCATAGTATTGATCAGCCAGTTTTGATAATGCAACAGAAACCTAAGATAGTGTCAAGAGATTTTTCTTTAAAACAGAAACCTGGTGAATTAGAGCTATCAACATACTCTACAATTTTGCTGACATTGAAGGGATAATGAAGGGTTTCAACTCTAGTTTTTGTAATCAAGTCACAGACTCAGAGTAGCAAATTCTCATCCACAAAGTTGTTCATGTTTTAACATCTCACATTCAATGAAATATGCCTCAATTGTCCATCTTTTTATTTTGCTAATACATAAAATAACAGCATATGTTACAATCAATGGTTTTTTAGATTCTATAAAATAGTGTATAACATTTTATGCTGAGTCCTTTTCAGAGGTTCCTAAGTTTCCATTAAGATCAGTCGTTAAGAAGAGCTGTGCACAATCAGCGATCAGCGCCCAGACCTCCGTAAGAGCTGCACTGTGTTCAGTGATCTGCCCCAGCCCAAACCCTGGAAACAGCTGAGCCCACTGGGCCTCCACACCCCCTGACCAGGAACTCCTGGAGCTGTGCAACCCCGCAACCTCCCTTCTGTACCCTCCATGCCTCCACAAAGGCCGGCTCGTCTAGCCAGGGACCCTGGTAGTCGTGTGCCCTCCAGAGCCCTCCTGCCTCTGTGCAGAGCCCTTCTCCTGGCCAGAGACTGCTGGAGCCTTGGGCTCTCAGAGCCAAAGTCACTGAGCGGCAGGCACTCCCAGAACCATGTGAACCACTCCCCGGCCTGTTGCTGGATCTGGGTATGTCACACTTCGAAACAGCTCCAGAGGAGCTACACAGGGTCACTCCCTACAAAGATCCAGCAACAACAGAGTGATCCCGCTGGGGTCTAATCTTGGAGAGGCACCTCCCCAACTCTAGGACAGCTAGAGGCAACAGTGAAAAAACAATCATGAGGCGAAATCAACAGAAAAACTCTGGCAATATGAATAATCAGAGTAGATCAACTCCCCCAAGGATCAATTGGGGAGACACAGCACAAGACCTCCTGCACAAACAAATAGCTGAGGTGTCAGAAATTGAATTCAGAATCTGGATAGCAAATAAGATCAAAGTAGAATTCCAAGCAGTAACCCAAAAGATATCTCAAGGATTCAACGAATTCAAAGACCAAATGACCAAAGACTTTGATACACTGAGACAAGAAGTTGCAGCCCTCAAAGATCTGAGAAACACAGTAGAATCCCTCAGTAACACAATGGAGCAAGCAGAAGAAAGGATTTCTGACACTGAAGACAAAGCTTTCCAATGCTCCCAAACTCTCAAAGAGGAAGAGAAATGGAGGGCAAAAACAGATTACTCTCTCAGAGAGCTCTGGGATAATTCAAAGAAAACCAATATCTGTCTTATAGGGATTCCCAAAAGCGATGAAGTGGCTTCACAAGGCACAGAGTCAGAAAATAGAAATTATTCCTTGCATCTTCTCAGACCATCATGGAATAAAAGTTGAACTAAATAACAACAGGAATCTGCATACCCATACAAAAATATAGAAGCTAAATAACCTTATGCTGAAGGATAGATGGGTTATAGATGAGATTAAGAAGGAAATCACCACATTTTTGGAATAAAACAACAATCAAAACACGAATTATCAGAACCTCTGGGATACTGCAAAGGCAGTCCTAAGAGAGAAATTTATAGCACTGCAAGCCTTCCTCAAGAAAACGAAGAGAGGAAATTAATAACTTAATGGAAAATATCAACCAACTGGAGAAAGAAGAACACTTCAACCGCTAACCCCGCAGAAGAAAAGAAATAACTAAAATCAGAGCAGAATTAAATGAAATTGATTAGATTCCAGATGGTGGCCAAGTAACGGCTTCCTTGCAACTGGGCACGGCAAGAATGGGGAGACAAGACTCCAGGCATCTCTGGCCGGTGGGATCTGCCTATGATCATCCCTTTGAGGATACAGGGAGCCAGCAAGGGACTTCTGGACCCCAGGAGGAGGAAAAAACAGTGGAAAACTGGCAAGCGGCTGCGTGTGTTCGATCAACCTAATCACGCCGGCAACCGTGAGTACAAGCAGCAGTGAGACTGCAAACCAGAAAGGCCTTACCTGTGAACTTTTGGTGTTCCTGGACTTGGCACTCAGTTGAGCTGCCTTGGGGAGAGCTTGACCAGGAGTGTGGAGAACGTTGGGCATTGTCTGGGGCCCCAGCATGAGCCACTGAGCTGGGCAAAGTAAGCCATTGTGGAAGAACTGCCCCGGCAAGCTCCACCCTCAGGGTCCCAGAGCAAGGATCAGGCGAGACAAAGTAACCTAGTGACTGAGCAGCCTAAAGGCGGGGACAGAACTGCCTCACAGCCCTAATCCTAAGGGGCAGAGTGAGGCAGTTTTGGCACACTGGAGCCTTGGGCTGTTGCCCTGGGTAGAGTGCCATGACGTCACAGCTCATAGCAACCTCAAACTCCGGGGCTTGGCACCACCCAGACCTCCATAAGAGGTGTGCAGCGACCCCCAACTGTTGACCTGCACCCACCGGGGCTCTGCATTCCCTGACCAGGAACTGCGAGAGCCACGCAACCCTGCATCCTCCCTCCTGTGTCCTCCCAGCCTCCACACTAGCACGTTCATCTGGCCAAGGACCCTGGTAGCTACATGCCCTCTGGAGCCCTCCCTGCCTCTGTGCAGAGCCCTTCTCCTGGCCAGAGACTGCTGGAGCCTTGGGTTCCCTGTGCCAAAGTCATTGGGCACCAGGCACTCCCAGAACCGTGCGCACCACCTCCAGCCCTATTGCTAGATCCGGGCGTGTCACACACCGGAGCTGCTTCCACAACCAGAACTCCCTAGCTAGAGCAGTCACAGAGGAACTACACAGGGTCACTCCCTACAAAGATCCAGCAACAATAGAGTGATCCCGCTGGGGTCTAATCTTGGAGAGACACCTCCCCAACTCTGAGGATGGCCAGAGGCAACGGTAAAAAACAATCATGAGGTGAAATCAATAGAAAAACTCTGGGAATATGAATAATCAGAGTAGATCAACACACCCAAGGATCAATGGGGCAGAAACTGCACAAAACCCCATGCACAAACAAATAGCTGAGATGTCAGAAATAGAATTCAGGATCTGGATAGCAAATAAGGTCTAAATAGAATTCCAAAAGTTATCTCAAGAATTCAACAGATTAAAAGAGCAAATGACCAAAGATTTTGACACATTGAGACAAGAAGTTGCATCCCTCAAAGATCTTAGAAACACAGTAAAATCCCTCAGTAACAGAATGGAGCAAGCAGAAGAAAGGATTTCTGACATTGAAGACAAAGCTTTCGAACACTCCCAAACCCTCAAAGAAGAAGAGAAATAAAGAACAAAAACAGACTCTCTCAAAGAGCTCTGGGATAATTCGAACAAACCCAATATTCGTCTTATAGGGATCCCCGAAAATGACAAAGTGGCTTCACAGGCACAGAGTCTCTTCTCCATGAGATTAGGAAGGAGAACTTTCCAGATATGCCAAGAGATTCTGAAATTCAGATAGCAGACAGTTTCAGAACTCCAGCAAGACTCAACCCAAACAAGACATCCCCCAGACACATCATAATCAATTTCACTAAAGTTAATATGAAGGAGAAAATTCTGAAAGCCGCCAGACGAAAGAAAACCATCACCTATAATAATATTAGAATAACGGCAGATCTCTCTGCTGAAACCTTTCAAGCTAGAAGAGGATGGTCGACTTTTAATCTCCTAAAACAAAATAACTTTCAACCCAGGATCCTGTACCCAGCTAAACTGAGCTTCATTTATGGCAAGAGAAATTAAACACTTCAACGACATTCACATGTTGAAGAAATTTGCCACAACTAAACCAGCTCTCCAGGACATTCTTAGACCTATCCTCCATTAAGATCAGTGCAATCCTCCACCACAAAAGTAAACCCACCCAAAACATTTTTGATCAAATTCCAACTTCCACAGTCGCAAAAGGATTAAAAATGTCCACCGGACTCTCGAAAGGCTTATCAATATTCTCAATTAATGTGAATGGTTTAAATTGTCCTCTAAAGAGGCACAGATGGGCTGAATGGATACAAAAACTCAAGCCAGATATCTGCTACGTCCAAGAATTGCATCTTACGTTTAAAGACAAATATAGACTCAAGGTGAAGGGATGGTCATCTATATTCCAGGCAAATGGAAAGCAGAAAAAAGCAAGTGTTGCAATCCTGTTTGCAGATGCAATAGGCTTTAAACCAACCAAAATAATTAAGGATAAGGATGGACACTTCATATTTGTTAAAGGTAATACTCAATATGACAAGATCTCAATTATTAATATTTATGCACCCAACCACAATGCACCTCAATTCATAAGAGAAACTCTAATGGACATGAGAAACTCGATTTCCTCCACTTCCATAGTAGTTGGAGATTTTAACACCCCTTTAGCAGTCCTGGATAGATCCTCCAAAAAGAAGCTAAGCAAAGAAATTTTAGATTTAACTCAACCATTCAACATCTGGACTTAACAGACAGCTACAGAACATTTCATCCCAACAAAACTGAATACACATACTTCTCATCAGCCCACGGAACATACTCCAAATTCGACCTCATCCTAGGCCACAAATTTAACCTCAGCAAATTAAAAAAAATAGAAATTATTCCTTGCATCTTCTCAGACCATCATGGAATAAAAGGTGAACTCAATAACAACAGGAACCTGCATACCCATACAAAAACATGGAAGCTAAACAATCTTACGCTGAAGGATACATGGGACATAGACGAGATTAAGAAGGAAATCACCAAATTTTTGGAACAAAACAACAATCAAGACATGAAT
>CAUYPK010009711.1:0-27585 GCA_963574355.1 Loris lydekkerianus
AGTGCATTCGTTAACACTATCATTGCCAAATGCCTGGTTAATTTTTTGGGCTGTTTCGGCAGCGCTTTGGTTCAATTTGAATTCGTAGACAAAAATTGGCCGAAAATCGCTTAATGACATCATATAGTAATAGGCTGAAAAAAATAAAAAAAATTAAAAGTAGAAAAAAATGAACAGCATCAATGTATAGAGTACAAAATTCTCCATCAATCAGTATATACCACAACACAGTAGAATAAATATTTATTGAGATACGGAGCTACAAAAACACATGACATTAAAAAGGACAAAACTTTTGAAACAACCTAAAATATATCAATTGATGGCTCTCCATATGTTTGCAATTGTGAATTGTGCTGTGATAAACATTTGGGTGCAGGTGTCTTTCTTATAAAATGACTTCTTTACCATTGGTTAGATACCCAGGAATGGGATTTCTGGATCCAATGGCATGTCTACTTTTACATCTTTGAGGAATCGTCATACTGCTTTCCACAGTAGCTGCACTAATTTCTACGTGGACTGCACGTTGATCATTTGAGGTCTGTTTTGCTTATGTATGGTGTTAGATATAGTGGAAATTATGCATGGACTTTTTTTTTTTTTTTAACCAGCTTCTGTTTGTGTTTTTGATGTGTAGCCTGAGACAATTTTTCTTCCAATGTGCAGCATTAAAAAAAAAAGGCTGGACACCTCTGATTGTTTTTGACTTTTTAATAATGACCATACTGACAAGGGTAAGGTTGTTGTATATCACTGTGGCTTTAATTTGCATTTTCCTGATAATTAGTGATGCTGAGCACTCTAAATCCCATATTTGGCTTAGTGTCTCTCCAGATGAGCGTAACATCCTATGTACATCTTGTCTCTACTTTCAGATATCTACTCAGTGGTCTCCAAATTTTCATGATGTAATTTATCAATAATATTGCTGAATATCCACCTCAATATATATTTATTTATTTGGGTATGCAGGTTGTATGTTATATGTACATATTCATAAATTTTATACATATGTTGCTCTAGTAATTCGTGTACTCTAAGTACAGTCATTTTAAGTATTAGGTAAAGATAGGAAAGTTTAAGGCATTTAAAGCATTGAAAAATACATTTTTCCCATAAAGTTAGTAATGCTTTTTTAAGAGAGCAGTGTGGCTTCATTGACAATTATGCAAATTTTTGTTGAAGTTTGGCTAATAACTTTTCATTTCCCTTGATATTATCAGTATTTTTGTAAACTGATCAAAACTATATAAATTATTTAACAAAAGGATTCAAAGCACAAGAACTCTTAATTTGTAAGATTTTACCAGGTAAATTAATACTGTATCTCCAATATTTTTTAATGTATAGAGATAATGTTACAGAGTAAACACACACATAACACTTGCAAAAACAGAATCATTGGATCTTAAAAAATCTCTTACATGAGAGGTTATTTCCCATTGGCCTTTGCATGCCACCTTCTGCCCTCTTCCTGGGGGCTACCCAGGGAGGCGACAGCCATCTCCTACTCGGCATCATGGCGGCCCTCAGACCTCTTGTGGAGCTGAAGATCGTCAAAAAGAGGACCAAGAAGTTTATTGGGCACCAGTCAGACCAATATGTCAAAATTAAGGTAACTGGTAGAAACTCAGAGGTATTGACAACAGGGTTCAGGGAAGATTCAAGGGCTAGATCTTGATGCCCAACAATGGTTACTGGAGCAGCAAGAAAACAAAGTGTATGTTGCCCAGTGGTTTCCAAAAGTTTCTCCTCCACAATGTCAAGGAGCTGGAAGTGCTACTGATGTGCAACAAATCTTACTGTGCGGAGATAGCTTACAACATTTCCTCCAAGAACAGCAAAGCCATCGGGGAAAGAGCAGCCCAGCTGGCCATCAGAGTCACCAATTCCAATGCCAGGCGGTGCAGCAAAGAAAATGAATAGACAGCTCATGTGCACATTTTATTTGTGTTTAAATAAAATCAGAAAAACTGAAAAATAAAAAAACTTCTTACATTCTTTTTCAAATGATTTTTCCATAACAAATAGTACTTTGAAAATCTATTTTTTTAGAGTGTGTGATTTTTAAAATTCATTCATCAGGAATAATGCCTATTTGTCAACAAATTTAGAATGCTTTTTTAAGTGGAATAAGTATGTGGATTTAACTATATAAGTCCAACAGCACTTTTTAAAAAGCACTGTACAAAATATTTTAAAGATTCTATGTATCTCATATACCTTGTTTTTATAAAGAAGATATTCCTTAAAGTTACACTCTGTGCATTTCTGTATATATACTTTTCTTTTCCTAAATTGCTTGCCTAATAAGAATTCAGGAGACTATGTTTTCTCCTCAATATTTCCAGGAATCCTTTCGAAAAATTCCAGTAAACAGCAACTACGCCATTAGTGGTTGCACTTCAGTATTTCCACAAAATGCTGTTTTTATTAAGAAAATAATTTTCTGCTGAGCCCATATTATCTCTGCTACAACTTTCCTTTGGTGGTTTATAAAAATAAGTCGTTCTTTGTCTATGTTATTTTGAAACAGAATTGAGAAAATACCATCAGCTGAGACATGTTAGGAAATATTTGTGCCTTTCTCCAACCTCATTGCAAAATTTCCAACTTGGGTGGTTTCATTCTTTCTTTCTTTCTTTCTTTCTTTCTTTTTTTTTTTTTAATTGTTGGGGAATCATTGAGGGTACAATGAGCCAGTTTACACTGTTTGCATTTAGTGGGTGAAATCCCTCTATTAATAGTATCCCACTCCCAAGAGGTGTGTCGCACACCATGGCATCACACACTGTGGCCCCACACCCTTCTCCCTCCTTCTCTCTCTCCCCTTCCCTATTCCCTCTCCCCCCACCATGTACCAGCATCAATTGTCCTCATATCAGAATTGAGTACATTGGATTCTTGCTTCTCCATTCTTATGATGCTTTACTAAGAAGAATGTATTTTGATTCCATCCAAATTAATACAAAAGATGTAAAGTCACCATCCTTTTTAGTGGCTATATAGTATTCCATGGTATACATACCCCAGAGCTTGTTAATCTGTTCCTGGATTGGTGGGCTTTTAGGTTGTTTCCACAGTTTGGTAATTGTAAATTGAGCTGCAGTAAACAGTCTAGTGCAAATGTCCTTATGAAAAAATGACTTTTTATTTATTTATTTTTTTTTTTTTTATGCCCAGTAATGGGATTGCAAGGTCAAATAGGAGTTCTAGTTTGAGTTCTTTGAGGAATCTCCATACTTCCTTCCAAAAGAGTTGTATTAGTTTGCAGTCCCACCAGCAGTTGGGTAGCTTCTTTCTAACACTCGTGTCCACCATCTTTATCAATCTTTTGCATTTTCCAATGATTTTATGACAAAAGAATGTATTTTAATGTTTATTTAACATCCGTCATATTTAAATATATTTTACATTATTTTCTCTATATTATTTTGGCCATTGGTATCATGGCAGGAAGAATAGCATGTTCCTAAAAGTATTCAACTTTTTCTTGTTATTATGAAGTAACTTCAAAAAGGGCTTCTAAACATTAACTATTTTATATAGTGTAATTTTGTAAAGTCTAGTTGTCTTATTTTAAAAGTTATGCAAAGTTATAGGTATTTGTTTTTATGTTTTTACCATTTCTCTACCAATTCTTCATACTAACTATGAGAGACGCACCAGGATTCATGTGGATAATGAGTTTGTCTTAATTTCCTCACTTTGGACATTCTTGGACTCTATATTTAACTGATTTATTCTTTATTATTTTTAAATGTTTTTATTTTACACAAATAAACAAAAACAGAAATATTAGTGTTTTCTCCCTGTAGGCAAAGGCTTTCCTTGCAGATACACACTATAAGAACCCCAATTTGAAACCATTCTTTCTCCTAAGGTATTTCTAGGTGGGGACTAGGTGTTATTCATATCTGTAAACATATATCAAAGTTTAGTGCCTGGCACAGACTAAATAATTGTAATGTTAAAAAGAACTGAAAGACTAGATTTGATTAACTTATATAGAGTTTATTTTCTTATTTTTTCAGAAGCAGGCATTTTGCCTGGTTTATTGTACTTATTAAATACCTCATTTTCCTCATATTTTACTGTCATTGTTTATAAATATATAAGTGTTCAACAATAACACAAATTTCATTAAGTCAAGTTATACTTCATCATGTTCTTAAAAATAAGCTCTTCCTTAGAATCTGAAATCTGATTCAAAATGTTACATATACAGGTATATGCTGTCTTTACAAGGTAGGCTTAAGCTTAAAAATGCCATTGTACTATTCTCAATGCCATTTCCTACATTTAAGAAAGCTGGAGTCAAAGTCAAAACCATCAAAGACATGATGTGTATGTTTCTCTTGGAGATTTATTGTCTACAACCGAAATGAGTAAAATAATTCTTTGTCTCTACTTCGTAATATTACTAGATTTAGTCTCTAAAAACATGCCTGAAATTTAAGACTTCTTCATTATTAACCACTATTTATAGGCCTTCAATAATAGACTTGAAGCTATAAAAAAGGGATTATTTCTACCTTAAGGGTTTGCTGTGTAACTTAGACCCGAAGTTCAATGGAAACATTTCAGACTACAGCTCTAATTTTAGCTGCATTTGCAGTTCACAAATGCAATTATAAGGAGCTAATAACTCCTAAGTTATGACACTTGAAATTACAAATTCCAACCAGTCAATAGTAATAGAGCACCCACTGGGTAGAAAATGGTGCAGTGGCACCATGCATAAAAACAGTAAGCATTTTATTACAAGGAATGAACAATGCAGGGACACCACTGTGTCGAACTCTCAATACCACGCTAGCCACGCTGACATAAAATAGAATGGCATGTTAATAAGTGAATTTACTGATGTACTTATTATTATTTCTAGAGTACTATTATCATAACATCTTATCCATGATCTCCCATACCTTAAGGTGGCATTGTATTGAGCAACCAGATAAGGCTTATTGATCATTTCTACCTGTCCTGGGGATGCTAATGCAAGTTTCCTAAATTCTGTTTGAATGAAGCTTCTCAATCTCTTCTTATCACACAGTAAATGAGAATTAGGACCTGATTCCCAAGAAGAAGATGGAAGCTCTCAAACAAGAAAGGAGAGGGAAAAAGCAGCTCCAACATTTTTGGGAAGGGGGAGTGCCTCATATACCCAATGATAGGTAAAAGAGTCACATCTCCAACTAGAAATCAGTATGCATTTCTAAGCAGCAAATATTACCAATAAACATGCTCGGGAGGACCCAAATAGGAAGACAGGATTGTCAGGGAACCAGCACCAATTGAATGTATACCCCAAACAGGAATCAACAGTTCCCTAACATTACAAAATGGTCTTGAATGAGTGTATATCTGGGTCTATGTGGGGCTTTGTTCTGTGGCCTGGGGAAAGAACTAATCATATGAACATTTTCTTGGCATTAAGGCAAATAGCAGAGTTTCCAAAATTATCTTAGGAAATCTGACCATAAACGAGGCAAAACAACAGCAAAGCCTGGTTCAGCAGAGGTTGGGTGGGTGAGCAAGGGAGCAGAGGAGGTGAAGCTGTAATGGGATAGACCACTAGTTTCAGGAAGTTGTTCTGTGTAATTAACAACGTGTAGTGTAGAGCAGTGCTTCCACTGAAGACAGAGGACATTCTCTGGACAGGCGGAGCTGCCCTAGTGCCGACCTAAGGCAGGTAAGAAGCAGAGCTTTCCCCTTTTTGTTAGGCTTTAAACATAAAACACAGAGACATCTGTGTCCTGCTGGGAGTGGGTGTGAGGGCTGGAACAGGATAGAAGCCGGGATGACCTGTAACATTCATCTGTTTGTTTATTAAAGAAAACAATGAGTAAATGATAGGAACCAGGTATTGTCCTAAACCGGGAATAACATTGTCACAATCTCTACAAGCACTGACTGTGCATTTTGTGGGGGAGACTTAATTAGTCAATATGTAACTAAGTTAATTACATGAGCTTCAGATAACTAAAGATGCTAGTAAGAAAACAGTATTTTTAATACTTGAGAACAAAAGAGCAACGGATGAGGAGGCTATATTAGAGAGCGCTGTCAGATCTTTGTGAGAAGAGGGCCTTACTAGGACTGGAATTACGCAGAGAAATGAAGCAGGCAAAAGCTCTGGGGACAGAGAATTCTAGATGAGGAGGCAGCAAGTAAAATGCTCTGGAAACAGGCCCAAAGCTGGTGTGCTGTGGCACAGGAGTCAGCATGGAGGGAGTCAAGTGCTGGGCATGGTCAAGGAAGCGGCAGAAGGTGCCTGCAGCTATGTGGAGTCCATCTTTACAGGGCAATGAAAGACTCAGGCTTTGGTGCAGGTGCTGTGAGAAGCAGTGGAAGGTTTGAGCAGAGAGTAATGGGGTCTAATTTCATTTTTTAAAAATTAGCTCAATGTTTCTGTTCTGTGATGAGAGCTACAGCTGCATGTGTGATACTCTTCCTCTCTTATCGCTGATAACTCCTTTGGCCCAGAGCACAGGCCAAACATTTTCCTAAATGTTATTCCATTATTCCATTCCATGTTATTCCTAAATGTTATTCGTCTACTAGGCAAAGGTTTAAATTCTTTAGAGGGTATCTATACAAAAGAAAGTGTTAGGAAAGTGATGAATAAAAGCAATCCTCAAGGATGAAGTCATGAAGCAAAACTTTCAGGGTATAAAAGGTTCTCTATAATAGTCAGGACCTACTATTGGTGCAGGAGGTAGTAAGGAAATATATATATATATATATTTTTTTTTTTTTTTTCCAGTGCTAAAAATGTTTAAATCAGAATCAAAATAATCCACTGGAACAGAACTCTGGTCGGAGATGGATGCTTCTTCCTTTAGGATCTGCTCCCCATCATTCTCACAGGGATTGTTGCCTTTTTTTCACATAACAGGCAAATTTCCTGTTGCAGCCAGGGCCATATCTCACTGGCCACCAGGACAGGCACAGTTTATTTGTTTAAAAAGCTCCATGAGGAATTAGAGATCTGTTTTAACGAGGGTGACTGTAGTTAAGAGCAGTGCATTATACGCTTAAAAATTGCAAAAAGTACATTTTAGGTATTCTAACCACCAAAAAGATAGGCATGTGGACTACGGCATGTGTTAATTAGCTTGATTTAGCCATTCCATAATGCATGTGTATATCAAAACATCATGTTATATGCCGCAATGTATATAATTCTGGCAATTAAAAAACATAATGCGAATGTGACAAAAATTAAAAAAAAATAATAGTTTCACTTTTTATAATTTTTTTCATTCAGATCAATCATCTGACTGTGCCTGTATATTGTCAAAACTTCTAGTTAATTCTCACTACCAGTAAGTACAATCTTTTGATCATTACAGTGCCTTTTTATACTCAGAAATATTATTCAGGATAAAGAGCTTCGGGAGGTTTTGAACAAGGCATTTGCTCATGACGTGTGATCTTATGCAAATTATGTAACCTGTCTGGAACTCGGTTTCCTCCTCGGAATAATTTCTATCTTGTAAAGCTATTACGATAGTAAGTGAGGAAAAATGTACACACATGTTAAACATTCCAGCACCATGTTCATGATCCATAAAATAAACAGTGGCTTTCATTATTAAAGACGTTAAAATGATGATAAACAGTACAGTGTACTGCTTTGATTAAAAGAAAGAACATAGAGAATCTATAATCATATCTGGTTCTTAATCCACCTAAAGAAATGCAGAAAACCACAGGAGAGGAGCTGGGAAGGAAGGCCAAGAAGTTACTTGAACTTGTGAACATTTTCAACCCAAATTTACATAAATTCACCACAGAATAGTTCAACATCCAAATGTGTGCCTTAAGAGTTAAACAAAGAATGTTAAATAGTGAAAATATTCTTATTTTCATTATTTCTTAATTTCTTAATTGAAATTTCTTATTAATTTCTTATTTTCATTATTTCTTAATTTCTTAATTGAAAATTTCTTAAATATATATATTTGAGAAAGTGAATAGCCTGTCAGGATGATTTCTGTGTGACTACCAATTTTATTTACATTACCCTGTGGGTACACTTAAGTAAAACTCTAGAAAATGCAAGAAGTTATTTTTCCAAGAGTTGGCATTTACATTATTTTAAAACAACTTTTTTTATTTCTAGAAATAGAATTACTTTTGGTCCCCCCCACCAGAGAAGTACAAAAGTTTCTTGGCCTTTACCTCTAAACACTTACCTCCCCAAAAGGCATCTTCAACAACCTACAAACTCCTCCATATGGAATGATTTAATTTGGCAAAGGACAGAAATACTAATTAACTTTATTTTTAATTGACTAAACTGTGTGATGTCTGGAAAAGTTGATGACTCACAAGAAAATCTGACAAGAATGTTTTCAGATCAGAGGGAAATTGCAAAACTTCTGGCCATGCACCAAATAGGCAAACTTTGGCAATATCCTGTAATAAACACCAGGAGAAAATTGTGAGGTATGCAACAATTTATTCGGGACAATTTTTAAAAGGTTTCCGTTGGATAAAATGGCCTTTCTTTTTTATTTAATCTTGAGTGCCTGTCTGTGTTTGGTATTCCTCAGAGTGAACTACTAATTAGAACCAGACCTTGCACAAGCATCTCTAAAATTTTCCTCGGTTAACTGTTGACCTGTAACACTCTTACAGTATCTACTAGATTGTTATTATGCAGCTACCTGCCTTTAAGCAAACAAAGAAGTAAACAACAAACTACAAACTTCCTATGTCAGATATGGTAGAATGGATCAGCAAATTTGACTTTCTTCTTAGTGTGGAGTTACCATTAGTAGAAACTGTACAAATTTAGCATGTGAAAGATGGAAATATCAAGAAGCTATTTAGTATAAGGACTCTGATCTTGGACTCCAGCATAAATCTAGGCCTCCATTTTAATCACAAACTCTTTGCTTATTAATTTGATGACCTTGGACTTCCTAGTTAATCTTTTTAAGCCTCGGCTTCTCCTCTGCAAAATAGAGCTAACAATATTGATTCCTATAATTAAGAGTCATTCATTAGAGAAAAAATTAAAAATTATGCAAAATATTTAAGCAATGTTAAATAAATTCTGGGCATAAGCAAGTTTTTTCATAGACTTGTAAATTTTGAATAAAAAATGCGGATTTTATTCATACATATTGGATCAGCTATACAACCAGATTAGCAATATTAATTACTTCACTGATTAGCTTAGAAACATTGATCCTTCCTAGCAAATATTGTTTAATTTTAATTGGTGAAATATTACGTGTATTGAGTTTTAGCCCTTAGATCGGACAAGATGACTGAGTTAATTTTGTTTATAAACATTACCTGAGATTAACTTGATTATGAAATCCTATAATTTTTTTAAAGTTTATTTCAATGTATTATAGGAGTATGTAAGTTTGGTTGTAGAGTTTGCTTTTATAAATTTTAAGCCAAAGTTATAGACGTGCCCCTCATGCAGAGAGTGGACAGTGTTTCTGTGCCAAGCACCCATTAGGTGAGAATTTACACTTCCCCTTCTCCCTTTCCCCCTCACCCAAATTTCATTGAGTTTGCCTCCCTATGAGCCTACAGGTATTGATCAACTAATCGAGTACATGGGGTGTTTGTTTTTCCGTTCTTGCCACACTTCACTTAGGAGAGTGTTTTCCAATTCCGTTCAGGTTATTATGAAAGATACTAGGTGAAAATCCTATGAGTCTGTGATTTGTTTCTAAAACCTAATTATTTGAAACTGGATCCTACCAACAACAAGAAAAATAATACATTAATTAACAACATGAATTTTATTTAGACTCTCTTCTATTTCTATTTCTATTCTGTATTTCAGATTAGTCTACCCCCCATGACAAATTAATCATAAAGAGTTACTGTGTCTTAAAAAAATGTATATATGTTAAAAGCCATAAAACAAAATAATGCTTGTAAAAAGAAATAAACTCTTTGCACGTTCAAGGGACAGGTAATTAAATGATATGCTCACTATTCAGTAAAAGTCAGCAAGGGACTCTAGATTATAATACCCTTTAGACTTTCTAAAGTAGTTGACATTTCTAGACTAGTGAGGCAGTAGGAAAGAGAATAATGATTAATCTTCACAGAACGTGAAGGAGCAGAGGTAATCCCAAAGGCAACAGGTTACAGTACCACAAAGATGTGCAGTTTTAACCCAACATATTGCATACACTTAGGAACAGATAGGAAGAAAACAATGACTGCAAAAAATTACCCAGTTTTTGCTCCAGGAATTTAGTAGAAAAGCTTAGGGGGAATAAATTCCCTGCCTGGTCATCCAGGGCCCTTCAGTAGTAACCCACAAGACCGGAAGAGTTTTGGAAAAGATGCTACAGCACTGAAAACGTACAGCAGATGAAGAAGCACTTTTAACCTTCGGAGCTCTTTGATACCTCACAGAAGTATACTTAGAAAAAGCAAAACTGTAGGGAAAATGAAACTTAATCATTACAATAAAATTGGACTTCCTACTAAGCCGTTTTTCAGATTTGGGAAAAAAGTCAGTTTAAATTCTGCCTTAAATTTGAACTCTTAACTTGACAAATCAAACTTTTAATTGATAATTTGTGACATGGAAAGAAAAGCCCAAACTGAAGACTTTGCGTGTCACGTGTGGAGACAATTCTTTTTTTTTTTTTTTTTTTAATTAAATCATAACTGTGTACATCAATGCAATTATGGGGTACAATGTGCTGGTTTTATATACAATTTGAAATACTTTCATCAAACTGGTTAACATAGCCTTCACTGTATTTTCTTAGTTATTGTGTTAAGACATTATGTTCTACACTTAGTAGATTTAACATGTACCATTGTAAAATCTATGGAAACAATTCTTAATTCAAGATGCTCTCCTGACTCCCAGATTTGCAGCTTGAAGTTCATGAATGTCAAAGGCAAAAGTAGGTCAAGAATGCTTTTGTAGCTTTACGTAATAAAAGGAGATACTTAAAAGATTTGAGAAATGACCAAGTTATGCACTTTAAAATTCAGCAATTTCAAGGAAAGATGAGGTTGAATTTTCTAATACACATGGAATGAATATGACAATATTTTTAGATTTAAAATTTGCCTAAACACTGGTGCTCCCTTCAGCAGCACATACACTAAAAGCGGAACCATACAGAGGAGATCAGCAGGGCCCCTGCAGTAGGATGACATGCAGATTTGTGAAGTGTTCCTTATATTTGAAATATACATTATTTACGCAATTATTTTTACACTGTTACAATGCAAAACCAAAAGCTTGGAGGACAGCACCTGTGGCTCAAAGGAGAAGGGCGCCAGGCCCATATGCTGGAGGTGGTGGGTTCAAACCCAGTCCTGGCCAGAAACTGCAAAAAAAAAAAAAAAAAAAGCTTGGGCTTACAAGTTCACCTTGTCAATGTATTAGTAATAAAGCACTTGACTGTGCCCCAGATATGGCATTACAAATGTGTCTGAAAAAGGAATATGATAAACAGAATTTTGGTATGTACACAGGAAAGAGAGAGGAGAGAGAGAGAAAGAGAGAGAGAGAGAGAGAGAGGAGAGGAGAGAGTGAGAGAGAGAGGAAGAAATGAAAGGAGGAAGGGAGGGAGGGAGAGACAGAGGAGGAAGGAAATAAAACCATGTGTATTCTTTAGGATTTGGTCATTCTCCTTTGTTCCAGGGTTACCAGTTGATAAGACCTCCCTGGGAGGAGGTTTCTAAAACAGCATTTTAAACTTTTACCAGTGACTGATGATGTTATAGAATTCATGTTTCACCTATTTTCAGATGCCATGAAGTAGAAAAGGCTATCTAACCTACGGACCGTCTGTCAGAACCCCTCCCTCCCCCCACCCAAAAAGATAAATGGAGTGAGGAGATAAATCTAACAGAATGTTTTAAATTATATGTTGAATGTAGAATTACAGTGCATATTCACTGAAAAAAAATTTTTTTAGAAAATGATCCAATGGGGGGACAGCAGCACCTGTGGCTCAAAGAAGTAGGGCACTGGCCCCATATACAGGAGGTGGTGGGTTCAAACCCAGTCCTGGCCAAAAAAAAGGAAGAAAAGAAAATGATCAAACAGGAAAGGTTATAAAGTAAAAATTATAAGATTGATTTCAATCCTTCTCAGACTCCAATATACTTTTCAAACATAATCACTTCTCAATGTTTCTTGCCTTCCCTTTAAACATTTTCTATGTAACTATTAGTATACACAGATAGACACACACGAAGCTATTCTGTCTACATTTTCTAAAGGTTATGTAAATGGATCAAGGTGTAGGTGCTATTTAACAACATGTTTTCACTTATCATCTCTTGGGCATCTTTCTCCATCTCTCTTTCTCTCTCTCTCACACACACACACGCTCTTACACACTATATATAAGATTAATGAATGTACTCTTACTTGCAAAATTACATCAGGAACATGGGACATTGTTGTAGGTACCATCTTTGTTTCAGATAAAGATACTCAAAAGTTCTGTTCTCCTAGGAGCAGGTGAAGGAATTGGGAATATTTAACACAAATAACAGAGATCACAATAGTTATTTTTTAAATGGTATCAAACTTGAATGGCCTAAATTAGATAAGTCCTGCGTGGGATGGATGTGAATGCTTGCCGTGTGGGAATAGGAATTGGATATGTTCTGTACCTGGTAACCACACTGATGATTAGAAATATTCAAACATAGAATGAGCTCTTTCAAAAAGTAGTGAGAGCCTCATCTTTGGGTCTATCCAAAAGAAAGCGAGAAGATATTTGGTAAGTAGGCTATAGAGGGGATAAAGGAAATGTGAAAAAAAGTAAGCTCCAAGTTTTGTATTAGTTGTTCTAGGATTTGAGACTGTTCTGGGGATATGTGTCTGAAGGAAAAAATAGCAATGAATGAAAACCAAGTTTAACAAAGTCTCTTCTTAGCCTCAGCTTGTTTATACAGGCTCAGTAAAGACCATAGCTTGGTTATACCATCAAATGAGCAAAATGATGAAAATGCAATAATTAAATATTGGCCTCTTTTTTAAACTTAATTTTTTGAAAAAAGTATTCTTCCTATTTATATGAATTTTAGTTTTAAAATTCTTCCAGTCAATTCATTCAATTTCTTCAGCATTATGAGAAGAATCAAAGAAAAAATAAAGCTCTAATGGCCAATGACAATTATTGGGAGTACAGATTTCTGTGTTCTCAGTACAATATTTTGTATTCTATGATACATTTATTGTTTTGGTAAAGTTAAATTATTGAAGGAGGCAGAGAAAAGGGCAATTTGGCCTACTGAATAAAAATTCTACAAAGCAGAAATGGCATTAAAGTCAGGAGAGGTGTCACACCATGGAATGAGACTCGAATTCAAGTACTTACTATGCCTTTTACTCATTTTCTGTGTGACATTAAGCAAGGTACTTAACCTCTCTGAGCCTAATTCTATCATCTGTAAAAGGAGGATAATTATAACTACTTTGCAGAGCTTTTGAGAAGTTTTAATAAGAGGGCAAAAACCTGGCTTAGCCCTGGTACAGCCTTAGTGCTTATATATGTTAGTTTTGTTCTCTTCAACTAATTGTTTCTACTTTCTTTAATCATTTGTTTGTTTGACTTTAATCAATAAATACAAATATTACCATAACACTAAGCACCATTAGAATAAGACAACATCTGGTTGTTTACCATGACAGACTCAGGACCTGGCACAAAGTAATCACTAAAATTGATTAAGTCAATATTATATAATTTATAGCATTTTAATTATATCCTTAATTGAAGAAATGTTAAAATCAAAATTTTCCCTTGACTTATTTGCCACTTTATGACTTTGAATTACTTTGCTAAAGCAATTATCTAGTCCTAAAATTGGGGAAAATATAACTGTTTTTGCATTTTGAGATCCCATGCCTCAACTGAAACTATTGTTTTTTTCTTCAAATACAAGAGTCCAAATCCTCCACAAGACAACTTTTTGAGACAGGCCAAAACCCCATGATCCTTAACATCTGACTTTGTGACCAACAAAATCTGCCTTTTAAGTATGTATTTGTAGATGTCATTTAAAAAAAATTAACTTCCCACTTCAGCATAAGAGTCAAGGACCACATTGTCAACAGAGTACATCTGGTTTGCATTTCATTCCAAAATTCAAAACCAGGTGTCTTTCATGTGTATTTAATTTTTGGAAAGAGGGAGTACCAGAGAGACGGAATGATTTGAAGTGATTTAATAATACAGATAGAGGACATAGTGATATTGTTTTGCAGAATACAATTAATCCTTATTGATGCTATTCCTCTTATCATTGTTGGTATGGACCAAATGAAAATCTTCTTTCACACTGTAGCCATGAGATATAAGTTTAGTTCCACATTGAGCTCTCACACATTTATAAACAAACCCTGTATGTACTGAATGAGAATTTCAGAAACTAGACACCAAAAAGGGCAGAAATAGGAAAGAAGTGAAGGAGAATGAGGCAGAGAGAGAGAAAAAGAGACAGAGAGAGAAAGAGAGAGATCTGTTCACCAACATTTTTAGCAAAATTAATCATCCTTTGAAAATGTTGAGTTTCCTTGAGAGTGTGAATTTTAAACAGAAGAATAATTATTATGTTAGTTATGAAAACCAAGCTGTCTTTAAGGAACATATTTTGATAAATGAAAGGCAATTTCATCTCCTTGTGTAGGGAGGGCTGTGAAATGATTTCCACTGGGAGAACGAATCCACTTTTAATTTTAATAGAGTCCGTGTCATGAGTCCATACACAGTATTTATTTCCCCCAGTCATCTTCTGGTGTTAATAAGTATGTGAAATTTCATATGCTAAAGAAAATTCCCCAAAATCTTGATTATCAAAGTGAGAGTGCCTATTTTGTGCAATCACTAGTACTGAGGAAAAAAAATTTGTTTAAAAGGTAGTCAATAATGATTTTTCTTGAATATACTGAAATATAAATTGACATGAACATGACAGGACAATCTCCTGTGTGAAATCAAGATAATAAATATTAAGCCTATATTAACTAAGTAGCTAATAAATAGAGCACTACATAGAAAACCTATGTGTACAGCGCAATTGATTGTTAGGCAACCAGCTGGGAATATAAAATTTTTCTTCAAATTTTGTTGACACTTTATGTTCTGCCTTTCAGGGGAGCTTTCAACAAACATGACCCTGACCTGGTAATCACAAACCTTCTATAGCTATTGAAAGATAATTCTTCGTTGACTACAAAAGATACAAAGGTCAAGTTTTCCAGCAAAATGGTTATTATCACATTTTAAACATCTCTTTATTCTTTTTATTACATGATTTGTGAATAATCAGTACAAAAACACAAGAAAATATTTTAGTTCAAAGTATCTATGCTAGAAGGCTCAGGCCCCTTCTTGTATTAGGGGACTTATGGTTACAGGAGGAACCTCAGGAACTCTCCAGGGTCATCTTCTGGGTACACTCCAGCAACAGACATCCATAGGTTCAGTGTCTTTCAATGAATTAATTCTATATTTAGCAGTTTTCAGGGAAGCCATTTGTGCAATTCCAGTACTGAGAAATCATTTTACTGCTTTGAATTTTAGTAGTAAGTATTAAATAAAATAATAGATAAAATAATCATTACATGCACCTTTTTATCTAGTCCCTAGTAGGCAATCAGTATATTACTATTATCACCATTTTTATTACCATTACAATTATTTTCAGTAACTTTTAACTCAAGGGGAGGACAATCATCTAATGGAGCTCTATCAGAGTGCAAGGGGTCAAGTTTAAAGATTATCAACCAACTCAGACATTTTCACTTAAGTTATAGGATAAAGAAACACACTCCTACAAGCTAATTAAGATTAAGGATCACATTTTCCCTTAAGTAAACCAAACAAAAATTGTAATTTTCTGCCTATCTCAGTTTAAAGACTAAGCCTTATGAAAAACTCAGTAAATAATGGCTTTTCATTAATTTGATTTATTTAGATGTAAAGAAACTGGAGAGATGCACATCCTGAACTTATTATATATTCCAAACTCCTAAATTGCAGAAGGAATCGAATAAACATATACTCCATGCTCCAGAAGCAGAAACCAATATTTTAAAGGTTGAAACTATTTCACATAAACTCTAACACATGGAAGGAATTTTTTTTTTTTTACATATAAGCTGCAAAGATTTGAAAGAAAAGATTGATCATTGAAATGCAACATGACCTTCAGGTGAACTTGTTAGGTAAGCCAAGATTCAAGAGGTCAGAGTTATTTCCTTATGACTTGATTCCTCACCTACTTAAGTCCCTTAAAGATTTGCAGACTGTGCAGTAGTCAGCTGGCAGCAGCTGGGTTGGTGATCAGAGACATTGAGTATCTATTATATAGCCAGATTCCATGCTACCCATGCTAGACTGCACACATTAAAAGATGATGAAGAAGACACTTCTGTGGCTGCTTCCTATAGTGTCCAGCACAATGGGAAGCTACTGTATAGCATGGAGACAAAGGTCACTGAAGAGCCGCCAAAAGCAATGTGTCCTGTACACCTGCAGGAAGGGACACTCTAGTTTACCAAAAGGATAGAAAACACTTCACTGAGGTTGTAACACCTGACTCAGCAGCTACCGAATAGCTCCTCATAGGCAGCAATCTGGTCACATGTGGCTGCCCTGAAGTTGTGTTTGCATAGCACTTCATATAAGATTGGCAGATAAAATGCCAGTTGTTCACAAGAAAGAAAAGGTGGAGGGGAGCTGAGGGAGTGCTCGACATGTCCCAATTCTCTCTCCCCTCTCAGTGCCATGACTAATTTTAACTGAGTAATTTATGATGAGTAGAGGTTTGGAAGATTGAATTGGTGAGCAAAGGTATGCCTGACAGGGAGGAAGGATAGGAAAATAGAATTAGTAGGTTGCAGCAATTTAATTTGGTGAGAATGAGTCTCTCTTTTGTAGCCCATTAGAATTTCTTCCTAGGCTTTTTTTTTTTTTTTTTTTAACTTTGCCACTGCAAAAAAAAAAAAAAAAAAAAAAAAAATTACCAATGCCTAGGTCTTACCCCAACTCAGTTAAAATATAGGCTCTGGAAGTGGGGTCCTGGCATGTGTCTTTGCTAAAAGCTCCCAAGGTGATTCTAACATTCATTCACACTTAACATTTGTTGATCTGACACAGTGTTTGTGGATAGGAAGAGAGAATGCAGAGGCAGCAATGAAGGACGCTGGAGAGACGGGCATCCCCTTCTCAGACAACGACATTTACGTCTCATCATATAAGGAGAGAAGCCTTAAGCAATTTTTGAATGGGAGGGAATGTGGTAGAATGAAATAGTCTGCATTTTGGAAGTGATATTCAAGATTAATTAATTAAGAACTATTCAGGATTAATTAAGTAAGAACTAGATAGGAAGCAGGGAAACCACGATGCACGTGGCAGTGGAGGTGCGCAAAGGGAAGGATTTGAGAGATTTACGAACCCAGAACTCATGTTCCTGGGAGAGTGAGGGACAGAGAAAAGTCAAGGAAGAAGGGTTACTTTTCAGACTGGGCAATCTGGTAAATGATTCTACCAATCACCAGTCACCACATACAGAAGAAGATGAGGAGGAAGGGATCCAGAGGCAGAGACATACGTCAGGCATTGCACATTTAGAGTTCTAGATGCACCAGGAAAAACTAGATGGCAGGCATGTGGACCTGTCCAGGCCGATCTCAGAAGAAAGATCTGGACTGGAGACTTAGAGATAATGGAGAGCAGGACGTCACCGGGATATTGACCATAGATAATTCTCTGGGGGTGAAGATGACACCCTGGAGTGAGTGTACAGAGTGAGAAGAGAAGACGGCATAGGATCAAGCCACGTGGAACACCCTGAGTTTCACATTCTGGTTCAGTTGAAGCGTAGCTCAATCAGAGGACCTGATGGTATATAACATGAGGGCAAATAAAATTCCATTCATTGAGGAATAAACATTGTACTTTAAAATACTGCATATTAAAATGAGATCCCCTTTTTAACAAACTAACCACCCTTAGCTTTGCTTTCAAATCTGAGTATCTAAACACTTTTTCTGATAGGATATTCTTACTTTTAACTGATGGTCTTGTTGAACCATCAGTTCAATAATTGCTATCACCAATAGATAGCAATTACAAGTATGAATCAAGAATTTTGGAAAACATTATTTTATAAATTAATTTTCTTTCTAGGAATCTAGCCCAAGGAACAATTATAGAAACATGAAAAAACATTAATAAAAGGATATTTAATTTACAGTAATATTTATTATATCAAAAGTGTTATTTGCAGCACCTCTCATTAGTGCATTGATACACTAACATGGCATACTTTTATATTATAGTATTTAAGAAGATAGGTTCTGGAATAAGTATTGTTTGTCTGTTGGCTGTGTGACTGTAGGAAATGCTTAACCTCTCTGATCCTCTCTTATGTTATCTATAAAAGAACAATCATAATACTTAGTGTATAGGTTTGATCTGAGCAATAACCAGGAAAAAATGAAAAGCAAAATTGCTAATAATTATTAAGTGCTTATAATAATAGAGCACTTAGTATTTTATACATATTTTTAATTTACTGTATATATTCGAGTATAAGCCGAGTCAGCTTATACTCAGGTCATACAGGTTATTTGATTCAGTGATTGTGATTTAGCTTGATTACCTGTTAAGCTACGGTTTTCTGCACTTTATAAAGTTTTAAAGTTGATGTTGCTAGTTTACAGTTTTTCTTTAGCAATAAATATTGAAAAGCATTTAACCTACTGATTCCTCAATTATTGTAATTGTTTTGGGTATATATTTTTATTTTTGAAATTTACCAGTGGCATTTTCCACCTCGGCTTATACTCGAGTCACTAAGTTTTCCCAGTTTTTAGGGTAAAATTAAGGGGGTTGGCTTATACTCGGGTCGATTTATACTCGAGTATATGCGGTAATTGGATTATAATTGTAATATAAGAAGAAAAGCTCTTGTCATTTCAGTTTGGGCTAAGTTCTACCTTGTAGTATCCCCGACTGCACCCAGTCACACTGTTTAGATCTACATGATAGTGTTTCTGAGATTAGAGCTGAAATCTTTGGTCTCCAGGCTGAGATCTCCATTTCCTCCACTGCTCTGCTTGTGATGCAGGAAATAATTCTAAAACCTTTTTTGTTCTGGTTAACTGTCTAGATATTTTGAATGTAGTCTTAAAATGATATTTTTAACATTATTGAAGACAATTCTCATGGCATCCTTAGGCTTCTAGCACTGTTAGCTTTCATGAAATCTTTAGGAGCTCACGATCTGCTTGGGGTGTGTCATATTTTAAGTGAGGAGGGTGAAGGACAGTGAGAAAGTATTAGGATTAAAGATTATATCCCCTGAAAAGATTAAAGAATCCCTGGAGTCAATGTGCTAAAGACAAGGTTTCCAGAGATAGGAAACAATGGTTGGAGAGTGGGATATTTTAAACGGACATTGTTCATTACAACCATTGGTAATGACAAGTTCCAGGTTGGAACAGCAGCATTAGTCTCTGAGGATGTAAGGAGCATACGCTTATTAGTGGAGAGAAAATTCAGTTCTCAACAGAGATATTGGATGACCTTTTTAAGAGGAAAGCATTACATTTATCTGTATTCCAGATTTTGTATTTTAACCTTTAGAAGATCTTCATAAATTATGTCATGATGACTCGATTAATATTAAATTAGTACATCATACATAGGTCACTACAAACGTTTTGAGACAGACTGTCTTATGGTTCATTATTTCACTTCCAAGAAACGCAGTCATCAGCATCCTTTCAGCTGCACTTTGCTCGGCTCATCATGGTGCCGGGAAGGCTTCATTTGTTTCCATCTGGGCAGGTTTCACATTTTTTGTTTTTTTGTGTATCTCAAAACTTTTGTAATGGCTCACATATGGATTAAGAGCTCAGGTTCCAGAGACAGGTTTGAATCCTGAATTTACTTCTTATCAGCTACGTGACCTTGAGCACATCAGTTCAAGTCTTGGAGCCTCGGTTTCCTCATCTGTAAATTGGATATATTAGCAACACCCATCTCCATAGGCTGTTGTGACAACACAAATGAGTTAATGCATGGAAAACAGCACTCTTCCTGGCACATAGTAGCACTTAGATAATGAGAATAACTATTTTTTATTCCATAATCATTAGAGCAGAGAAGCCAAAGGGGCCTGAAGGCTTGGAAGGCTGCCACAGTCAACCCTAAGGGGATACCCTTATTACATTATTGTACATTACATTGCATATTACAGCCAAGCATTTATTTTCAAGCTAACCACAAGATTAATTTTTCTATCTGAGCAGTTTCTAGCACATGAAACATTTCTGTCCAATTAATTATTCTGAGAAGAACAACACACACACACAGACACACACACACACACACACACACACACACAAATACACCAGAATTAAACAAACTTGATTTGAAAATATTGTCACATTAGATATTCCTAAGATAATGGAATACAGCTTTTCAGAGAAGATGTGTATCACAGCTGTTAGAAATCCTCCAAGACTGTAAGAAAAGCTTGGAGCTGGAGCAGATCTTGGTAATTCTCTCGATAGGGAAGCAGTGTGCTGCCTCTGTTGTGCTATTCTCTCCAACCCTTGACATCCACTGAGCTGCTTTAACTGTGTATGTACAGGACTGATAAATCAGAAACACTCCAGTGCATTCATTTAGACTAGACACGTGAAGTGTGTCTTGTTTAATACACCAGCCTCGCTCTTGAAAATCATTATATTTTTCTAGGCCAATGATTCTCGGTCACCTCAGAGCAACCAGGACCCTTCTCTTTTCTAAAACAAATATTTTCTAATATCCATTTATTATACTGAAATGAAATCCATAAGTAATATAGTCTATTGATACACAATTTAAAATTATTAATATGATGCCTTAACTGGAATACAGAGGATAAATGAGTAATTTATATCAGAGTAACATATATTTAATTGTAGAAAACGTAATAAAGCAGTCAGATACATGCACTTGCACATTAAATCACCATAAATGTGATAATGACAGGTGTGTGGTGTTGGCAACTTCAGTGTCAAGAATGGCTGGTGAATAACTTGTTCTGAACAACATGAAAACATTACCTTCCCTTCATTTAGTGTATACATATGGCCATGAAAAGATTCTTTGTATTTGTATGTAAAGAGAGTTAAGTTCTAAGTTGGGTAATTATAAGCAAACTATTCACTTATGGCTAATAGGATGTTCTAAAATCATGGAGAATGTGGATATATTTTTCTTATGATGGATAATGTGTCACCTGCCCTTCCTCTACATTTCAGTTGTGTTCCCTAATCATAACTACAGTCCAATGACCCGCGGATAACTTAGATGACCCCCAGCAGGTGGTACCCCTTCCACTAAAAACCATGTTCTAGATAGATCGACTGGTGTACATACAAGGAAAATGTTTTTAAATCATTAAGGCTATCCTCAAAAAGAAATAAACAAACTCACTGTTAGCCACTACCTTCTATACTCCAGCCAGGTCAAAATGCAAATCTGATCCTGTCACACCCAATGCCAATCTTCTCAGAGTAACTGTGACTCCCCACCAAATTGATGATGACACCTCCATCCTCAGCTCAGCCTCTGATTCCCTCCAGATCTGATCCTTGCAGGCCTCCTTTGACATGGATCTGCCCTCACTCTCTCCACTCCACTTACATTGGTCTCCTTTTCACAAGTCACATCGTATTCCCAGCAGCACTTCCAGCCTTGGTCCCCAATATTTCCTGCTTTTTTTTTTTTTCAGTCAACTTTGATTCCACTTTTAAATTATAGCTCAATTATTAGTTCCTCAGGAAAAGTGTTTTCTGATCTCCCATCAGGGTCAGTGCCACCAGGTGTACTTCCCTTACAGCGTCCATGGTAGCTGTAATTTCACCTGTAGACATACTGTTCTTAGATTCTTATCTGCCTGCTCTAGCAGCCTCTGAGCTCCCTGAGGAGTGATGCCTGGCTTTCTTTTCTCGGTGCTTGATATAGAGTGGATTCTCAGATATTCTGTCAAATGCATATGCACATGATTGAGTTGGTTAAGAAATGGTTGAATGAACAAATAGACAAATATATGCAGCTAACCTGGCACTCCTTGGCCAAACCTCTTTTGAGTCAGTGACTTTGTTTTCTGCTGGGAGCAGAGATTCCCCTTAGCAGCTTGGAGAAATTCATGCTCTCATGTATGACCTATTTGGCAAGAACAATACTTTAACCTTCCAATGTAAAATGGAAAGACTTGCCAGCATGCCAGAAATGCAAGAGAAGATGAGATACAGGTGAGGGAACAGTCTTTCGTATTCTTCAGCTGAACAAATAATCCTCAAACATACAAATTTGTGTAAAGTTCCAGTAATACTCCAAATGAAAAAGTTTCTCATCACCTTCCACCCCAGTGCTCAAAATATTTATGATTAACAACTGAGCATGCATGCTTATGGCCGTAATCTCTGATTTACAAATGTGTGTACATAAATTCATGTATCTGCATACCTGTCACCATTTTTTCAGTTTCTTTCAAACTCCTATAGTATCATATATATTGGTCTATGATACTTTTTATCTACCCGTGTATCTTGGACACATGTAATTGTCTTACTGTGTATATATATGTATATGTTTGTGTACGTGTATTATTTCACTTTTTAAGTGAGATCCTTCCTATATAACAAAGGGAACTGAGAAAAAAATAAAAGAATACCTGTATGCCCACAACTCAGCTTAAGATATAAAATATTACAAATATAGTTGAAATTTCCTCCTGATTAAGTCTCTTCCTAGTGAAAATCAAATAGCCTCCTGATTAAAAAGCCTCTTGTCCCTGTTCTAACTCCATAACTGCTTCCCTAGTTTTGTTGTTTATCAATATAGTGCATGTCTTTATACTTACTACATGTATGTGAATCCTTTCTTGTTCTTTTTTATATTTCAAAATATTACAGGGGTACAAGTGTTTTTAGTTACATGTGTCAATTTTGTTATGCTTGAATCAGGATCATAAGTATGCCCATCACCTAGACAGTGTTCATCGTACCTGTTAGGCAGGTTTCCCCCAACTCCCTCTGCCCCCTGCTTGATTTGTGCTGAGTTTTACTTCCCTCTGTGCTCAGCAGTTAGTTCCAATTTAATAGTGAGTACATGTGGTATTTGTTTTTCCATGTTGGAGATACTTCACTTAGGTCAGTGGCCTCTGGTTCTATCTAAGCTGTTGCAAAGGCCTTAATTCATCCTTCTACATGGCTGCATAGTGTTCCATTGTGTGTGTGTTAATTTACTCATGAATTGATGGGCACTTAGTTTTATTCCACATCTTTGCAATTGTGAATTGTGCTTCAATAAACATTTGTGTGCAGGTGTCTTTTTGATAAAACAACTTCTTTTCCTTCGGGTAACTACTTGAGATTACTGGATCAAATGGTAGGTCTGCTTTTAGTTCTTTGAGGAATCTCCATACTGTTTTCTGTAAAGGTTATATTAATTTGCAATCCCACTAGTAGTGTATAAGTGTTCTTTTCCCTCTGCATCCACACCAGCATCTACCATTTTTGTACTTTTTAATAATAGTCATTCTAGCCGGGGTAAGGTGATATTGCATTGTGGTTTTAATTGGCATTTCCCTGATGATTAGTGATGTTGAACATTTTTTCATATGTTTGTTTGGTCATTTATCTTTCTTCTTTTGAAAAGATTCTATTCATGTCTTTTGCCCATTTTTTAATGGTTTTTTATTTCTGTTTGTTTGTTTTTATGGATTTGTTTGAGTTCTTTGTAGATTCTTTATGTTAGCCTTTTATCAGATTTATAGCTTGCAAAAATTTTCTCCCATTCTGTTGGGGTGGTTATCTGTTTGTTCTGTTGATTATTTCCTTAGCTGTGCAGAAGCTTTTTAATTTAATTAAGTCCTATTTATTTATTTTTGTTGTTGCTATAATTGCCTTTGGGGTCTTAGTCATAAATTCTCTGCCTAAACTAGTATCTAGAAGAATTTTTTCAACATTTTCTTCCAGAGTTCTTATGGTTTTATACTTTACATTTAAGTTTTGTATTTGTCTTGAATTAATTTTTTGTGAGTGGTGACAGATACAGGTCCTGTATCATTCTTCTGCATGTGGTTAGCCAATTTTCCCAGTACCATTTCTGAATAGGGCTTCTTTTCCCCAGTGTGCATTGTGTCTGCTTTGGCAGAGATCAGTTGGTTGTAGGTAGATGATTTTATATCTGGATTTTTTGTTCTTTCTCATTGGTCTATGTGTCTCTTTTTGTGCCAATACCATGATGCTTGGCTACTATATCCTTGTAGTGTAGTTTGAAGTCTGGTCATGTGATGCCTTCGTGTTTGCCTAAGATTGACTTGGCTATTTGAGCTCTTTAATGGTTCCAAACAAAACATAAAATTATTTTTTCTAAGTCTGTGAGATATGATGTTGGTATTTTGATAGGGATTGCATTGAATCTGTAAACTACTTTAGGTACTATGGACATTTTAACAATGTTGATTCTACAGATCCATGAGCATGATATGTTTTTTCATTTGTTTTATCTGAGATTTCTTTCATCAGTGTATCATAGTTCTCTTTGAGGAGATCTTCAACCTCCTTGGTTGAATATATTCCTAGGTATTTTATTTTCTTTGGAGCTATTGTAAATGGAATTGAGTCTCTAATTGTTCTCTTGCCTGATTGTTCTGGCTAGGACTTTCAGCACTATGTTGAATAGAAGCAGTAACAGTGGGCCCCTTGTTTTGTTCCAGTTCTTAGTGGAGATATTTTCAACTTTCCCATTCACTGTGATATTGGTTGTGGGTGTGTCACATATGGCTTTTATAATCCTGAGATATGTTCATTCTGTGGCTAATTTTTTGAGAATTTTTATCATGAAAGGGTACTAAATGTTGTTAAATGCTTCTTCTGGATTAGTAAGATGGTCATATGGTCTTTGTTTTTGCTTCTGTTTATGTGATAAATCACATTTATTGATTTACATATGTTGAAATATCCTCACATCATTGGGATGAAGCCCACTTGGTCATGGTGGGTTACTTTTTGATATGCTGTTGCATTTGATTTGCTAGTATTTTATTGAGGATTTTTTGCCTCAGCATTCATAAGGAATTTTTTTTTTTTTGTAGTTTTCTGATTTTGTTGTATCCTTTCCTGACTTTGGTATCAAGGTGATACTGGCTTCATAAAAGGAATCCTGAGAAGGATTCCCTCCTTCTCAGTGTTATGGAATAATTTCTGCAGTATAGGTACCAGCTCTTCTTTGCAGGTCTGGTGCCTTCTCATTCTCTCTAACATGTGCATACTATTTATGGGTTTCAATATGTCACAATTTAATTAATCGCTCACAGATTAGTGGGCATTGATGCTGCTTCCAAGTGTTCATTTTTACTAACAATATAGCAACTCCTATCCCTCCACTTGCATCTTTAGAGACCTAAGCAAGTGTTGGAGCATTTCCCTAGAACAGATATATAGAAAATATGCATTCAGAATTTTAAGTATGTTCCTTAATTAGCATCTAGAAAGCTTTCCCAACGTGCCTGTCCATAGCCAATCCTAAGGGTGCCCTTCAGGACATTCTCCTCACCCCCAAAGATTACCCATTTAGTATTTTTCCAATCTGATGGTGAGAAATTATATCTTATAGTTTGACATAACATTTTCCCAACTACTTGTAAATGTGTGAATTTTTATGGATAATTTGTTAAAAAATAAGTGTGACTTTATGATATATGTTATACTGTAGTCTCTATGAGGAGCCATTTCTGTTTCATTCTTTATTATAACTCCAAGGCCAAGCATGGTAATTATGTAATGAATATTGATTGGTTGCTTAGTTGATTGATTTATAGATTAATTGATTATCAGACTTTCATTTGTATTTTAAAAGATTCTGTAAAGGGATAAGAAAATCTGAATTAGAATAATTAGTGAAAAAAATGAGTCTTGTAATAGAATAAGTCCAATGGAATAGTACAAAAACTGTGAATAAGGGTGGTTAAGAAACTTAAACTTTTAAAAATGAAAAGACAATTTAACTGAGTTTTGAAAAGACCATGGAGGTAGAGAGGATAGGCTGTTGTAGCCTTTGTTGGATGTAATATATATAAACTCTTATGGAAAAGATAGAGTTTTTGATTTGAAAGATGATTGAAGTATCTGAAAGGAGTACATTGGTTCAAAATGGATAAATAATCACATGTTATTATAGCAGATTATATAACCATATGTCTTCCAAGATAGTCTACAATGACACCCTTCATTGCTTAACTCATTCCAAACAAATATTTCTTGAGTACCTATTATTTGCCAAGAAAACCAGCAAACCCTTTATTGTCATGACACTTATAATCTATTGGGAGGAGGCAGTTACTAGTCACTACAAAACAAAGGAATGTTAAGAATATGAAGGATAAATACCATGAAGAAAAATAAAGTGGCATATCATTCTAAAAATGATAAAGTGTGCTGCATTGGTTAGGATAGTCAGGAATGTGCTCTTTGATGAGGCTGCTTTTAGTTGGAGACCTAATTAAAGACAAGGAAGGAACACAGTAGATATTTGGAAATAAGTAGTCCAAGAAGAAAACAAAACAGTTGTAAAGTTCAAAGTGTAGTCGACATATTGGAGAAATAGAGAGGAAGCTCTGGTGAATGGAGGAAAGAGAGTGAGGAGAAGTGGTAGAAATTGAGGTCAAAGATTCTGTATACTTCTGGAAGTCATGGCAGGAACTTGGGATATTATGCATGAGCTGGGAAAGCACTGAAGAATTTTGAGCAGGAAACACATGTTGTCTGCCTGAGGTTTCAGAGGTATAACTCTGCCTTTTGTGTAGAAAATACGTCATAAGGTCTAGGAATTGAGGACAGGAGTCTATTGCAAGGAATAAGCTTGTAGAAATAAGTTAGAGATGATAGTGGCTTGGACTAATATTAGTGGTGCCACTGATGAGGAATGGTCACCTGCAGGACAAAGTTGTAAATGCCAAAACATTTGTAGAAGAGTAGAAGAATTTCTAAAAATAGTAAAGTTATTCTTTCTTTATAGCAACTTCAGGTGGTTCAGTAAAAACTAGGGGAAAAAAAAAACCTGTTTATTCAAGCTCCATAGCTGTGGCTACATTTGCAATTTAAGATTTCTTTAATTCAAGTGCACTAATTAGTAACTTTAATAACTGGTTGGGGAAATCATATGTGCAGATTTAATATACCTATCAAGGCAATTTTATGAACAAAGCCAGATATAGATAAGGCATTTAAAAAAATAAATTATTTGTGTTAGGAATGTAATGCCCATTTGATGGGAAACATTGGGATAAAATAAAAGAAGTATAAAGATTTTACTCTATTCAGTAAAATATTAGCTGTGGGTTTGTCATAGATAGCTTCAATCAGTTTTAGAAATGTGCCACCTATGCCTGCCTATACTCTTCAGTGTTCTAATTAGAAAAGGATGCTGGATTTTATCAAATGCTTTTTCTGCATCTATTGAGAGGATCATATGATCTTTATTTTTGCCTCTGTTAATATGGTGGATAATGTTTATGGACTTGCGTATGTTAAAC